>JBBWSJ010000064.1:0-264910 GCA_038088505.1 Diaporthe velutina | reverse complement strand
AAAGAGGAATAAAAAGTTAATTATATTATAACCTTATATATATATTATAGTATATTATAATATTAAGTATAATAATATAGCTAAGATTTTAATTCTAAATTTTATAATATTAAAAGCTTTAAAAATATATTATTTAAATTTTATATATTTTATAATAAATACCTTATAATAAAAAGGCTTTTATATTAATTAGCTATATAAAAAGCTACTTATTTTAATAATAAGGAGAACTTACTTTATAAGGTAGATAATTTACCTATAGAGATAAAAGGTACTAAGAAATTATATATATTAGGAAGGTAGTAAAAGTAAATAATACTCTTATAAAACCCCTTTAATTACTAATTATATAAATAATTATAAATAAGCTATATAATAAGGATTAAAAACCCTTAATATAATAGTAAATTCTTAAATATACCCTTTTTATTTAATAAAAATAATAAAAAAGTTAGGAATTTAACTATATATAAGTATAATTTTTTAAAGGGGGGAGTAATATTATAGGTGCTTTAGGCTAAATATAGCTAATAATTAGGCTATAGTAAGTACTATATATATAGACTACTTATAGCTAAAAGCTTTATACTTAAAAGATTTAGTAGCTATTAGAGGAATTCTTTTCTTTTATTCTTTTTTTTTAGCTAAATAAGGTTTTATTTAAAATTCTATAATATTAAATAAGATTTAAGAGCTTTGCCTTTTATATATCCCTCTTGTAATATAGTATATGCTACTATTATTACCCTTCTGTAGCAATTTAAAGCCCTTTAAATATAGCTTATTTTTCTTTCTTCTTTCTAGTACATTTTCAACCTTAATAAGTTTTAATCCTAAAACTTTATACTATATTTTAGCTATAGTTTCTTTAGATTTACTATAGTAAGGGCTTTTTTTAGGGGTGTGTGTAAGTGTGTATAAATGTGGGATAGAGAAGTTAAAATTATAGCCCTAGAGTTTTTTTATATAAGGTATTTATATAATTACTCGCTATATAACTAATTGCCTAAGTTTAATTTGCTACTAGTCTTGATTAGCCTTATCTATATAGCCTTATAAGGCTGCCTATAATTTTCCTAAGAATATTATAAGTCTAAATCTACTATTATTAATATTGTATACCTATCTAATGCTAGGTTTTTAAGCGTTTACTACTATATAAAGGGACCACCTATAGCTTTAAAAGAGCATGTATACGGATTAAGAATGGAACTACTTCAGTGCTAGTGTTAATACACCCTCTGCCGGGCGGGGCTAGCATAATCTCCAAAGTACTGGTCTGCTGGGCACCACTGCATCTGCAGTGAGTGGGTGCATGGAAGGAGGATGGAAGAATGGGTTATTATGGGTGGGGATTGTACCCGCCAGCGCAAGTTTGGTGCGGTATACATCCACCTCGAGCCGGGGGACTTTGGGTCTTGTGTAACGTGCACGTGGGGAATTTAGGCAGGAAAATTGGAGGGCTGATTTGCCCGCATACCTACGCTGTACAAGGTGATATGCAATTAGGATTGGTATGGGTGATTAGCCCACCCCTCCTTTTATGCAAATTGGCAGGTCTAATTGAAAGATATGTAAATGTTGACGTACCTGGGCCAACTCCATGAATAGCTATTGCGCATCTGGGTATGGTAACCACCTGGGACGACTATGTTTGAGGCGCGTCTTCCTTTCATGGCATGGTGGGTGGTGACAGGTGTTACTGTCAACTCTACGCGCTGTTGAATAGCGAATTGGACATGGCTTGGAAGATCTTGCATTGCTGTGAGATATCTAGAATCACAAGAAATATAGAGAACATTGGGCAGGCTTCTGGAAACTATCAGGCACACAAAACCAGCACCTGTCAGATATCTAGAATCATAAGAAATATGAGAACATAAGATAGACCCCTGGACACTATCAAGACACGCAAACCCATGACGAGCAGTCAGAAACGATTGAGAGCACTAGTGTTTCCTTATAGAGAAAGGTGGATTATTCCACAGTATGAAACAGGTACTTTGAGATTCAATAGTATTTTCGATCAATGCTATATCTCTATGCCAACGCCATATATCCATGCAAGACTTACAAAGTGGTATCCATATTCACCCGGCCATTAGAATGCATTAACACCCCGTGTGTGTTGACACCAACGTAGAAACAGATCGCCCGCTGATGCACTCATAAATCAAAGCAGCCCCACAACACGCCCATCCGGCCCCAGCACTAGATCAGGGCCAACAGCACCATCATAGCCACAGCCAACGCCGCCGGCGAGCAGCGCCTCAGGTCCGCAGCCGACGTGGTCGAGCCGGTGTTGCCGCCCGAAGCGGCCGGGATCTCTGTCGTCGATGCCGGGTCGGAGCCCGTGCCCGAGGATGACGAGCCCGTGCCGGACGCGGGGCTGCTGGAGTCTGTCGGGGAGGGTTCTGACGCCGAGCCGGTGCCCGGGACCATGGTGCGCGGGGTGGAGCATTTGCCCTCGAGGGTGGTAAGGTCTGCCGCGCTCGCGATGGCGGCGGGCGTGGAGCCGCAGTTCGTGTACTGCTGCATGTGGATGGCGTTGGTCTCGAGGTCGAAGACGGCTGTGGTTTTAAAGTCAGTGAGGGCTCCATTGAGTGGTCAGGGATAGTGAGGCAAATAGACATACCGTAGGCGGACCGCATGAAAGTATCCCCCAGCAAGGTGAACGATTCACTGGGCGTGATGCCCAGGACGCAGCTGTCCTGCCCGAAGGAGTCTGAGGACGTGCGGATGAACTCGTTGTACGGCACCTTGATCTCGACGCCGTTGAAGTCGAAGTCGATCGTCCCGGGTAGGTCGGCCAGGCTGCAGTCCACGGGGTAGAATCCGCTCTCGTCCAGGCCTGAGGAGCCAAAGTCTGCACCGAGCTGGTCGCAGATGGCCTGCGGCAGGAGGGTGAGGGTCGACCCGGTGTCGAGGAAGACGTCCATGGAGCTGTTGGGGTACATCTTCCTGTTGCCGCTCGGCGGCGTGATGGACATGTTGTTCATGGAGATCCAGTACCGCGGAACGCCGTCGGGGCTGTCGGCCGCCGGCACGATGGGCAGGGTGGACAGACGGCCTGCGAATTTTGACGTGTCCACTCCGCCGAACACGATTACGCCCTCGCCCTCATCCTTGCTACCCAGTGCGACGCTGAATGCCTTCACCTTGGTCTGGTTCTGGGTGGCCAGGTTGTCGACGAAGTTGGGGTATCTGGTCGTGAGACCCAGCCCATACCCGATCCCCAGGATACCGGAGAACTGGGACCTGCTCGATGTCGCCACACCGAATTGCACGCCGGTCATCGCGCTCGCGGCGCCGGGCAAGGCTATGCTGTCCTTAAAATAGGTAATGTTGGCGGAGCCTATGCCATAGTTCAACGTCTTGGTGGTTTGCATGTTGACCGCGGTGGAGGATTTTGTCGCATCGTAGAAGCCCACTGCGTTGCAGAATTCCTGGTCCGACGCGTCCAAGGTCGTACACGTTGGGTTGACCCATAACTCAAATGACCCCGTGTCCAGCTGGACGTAGACTGGTTGGCCTGGTGAGCCTATGTTGAGCTGCGCATAGTAGGCGACATCAGATCGGTTGGATAGTTGGACCTCGACTGCTCGTTTTGAGAATATGTTTGTGTTTGTGGAGTGAACAACCGGCAGCTGTAAACATGCTTCCTCCTCTGTACACTGAGCCCAGGCGCCGTAGAAGAAGCTACTTGCCAGAAGCAAAAGCCGTATTGTGAAGGAGGATGCCATGGACAGCACCGGAGAGGAACAACAAGCTACCTCGACAGCGACTTCATGGGTACCAATTCAATCTGAGCTGCTGAGAAATCCCGGGTCGAGGCGAGGGTTGTGACGGCGATTGGGAGTGTCAATGAATGATGCAATCAAGTCAATGGATAATTGATTTGAATGAGCCCCGCGATTGAGATGGTCAGAATGGAGAGATGGCCTTCGAAAATGCCGGCAGACCAGAATGCGACCCCTTTCTGCCTGCGTGCGTTCTCTGCTCCTCCAATCCGGTCTCAGGGCGGGTGGCTGCCTCAGTAAGGGTTCATGCGATCGTCAAGGGCCCCTGCAAAGAATGAAAAGGAAAAAGATGCGGCCTCCAGGGTCAAAAAAATAAATTGCCGTCGATAGGGCCGTAATGAATACAGCCGCAAGGCGATCAGAGAAAGTCAAATCGAGAATACAGAAGGGAATAACAAACCAGCTGTTCGGGCGAAAAGAGCGTTGAGGATGGGAACCGAGACAGGGACAGGCCTGGAGGTGAGACGAAACAACGAGACGAAAGTCGAGACCTGAGCGGTCGCGTTGCAGGACGACTGAGGCGGCTCTGCGAAGCTCAACGTTAAGGCTTCACATGACTGTGGGGGGGCTGAACTGTGCCGATCACCGCAGATCCAGGCACGCAGCCCGGGGTACTGCTATAACAGGGGATGGACTGGGGCATGCCAATGCTCCTAACGTCTCACAATTGCACCCACCCCTAACTGCGCCGAGAGACTGGAAGCACCCAAGCGTCGTACTGTTGGGAGGGACGGTCCCAGCAACAGAACGAGAGCCGAACACGACCAGCGGGCGAGTTATTAACGGGCGACCTCGAAAGAGCCCGCCACTCACGCCCCGCCGAGCGGATGAACTCGATTGCTGGGAGGTGGCCAGCAGCTAAAATAGTATCATCTGGTGTTCGTCCTTTTGCTCGCAAGTTCCGGATCGATTTCAAGAGTCATCTCAGGCCCACACACACAGATACAACTCCCGACAGCCAACATGGTGCCTGCAACTGCAACATGCGACGGTATCCTGACTTCCGATCTCCCAGACAGCAAAGGCAAGACGAGCGAGACGCGCTGCAGCCAGCACTGAGCCTCGGCAGCAGCACGTCCTCGTTTTGAGTGGCATCGCATGCATGCAGCAACATGTCCATGAATATCACCATCGCATCGGCTGATCATTGACAAAAAAGCCTTCCTGCCTTCCACTGCCCCGAAATCTCGTTCTGCCTCAGAAAGACTGCAGCCAAGGGCCAAGCCAAGACAGAGCCAAGCGACAAGGGGGCTGACGCACGTCTCTTGCTCAGCAGTTACTGCCGAGCGCTTGACACCCACCCTCCCAGCTGCCAGCCTGCCAGCCCAGCGTTGGACCTTTTTTTCGGGCGACAACATACTCTCGGTCCCTGCCGGCCTTAGGGCTGTTTCAGAACCAGCAGGGGGCTGGATCGCCTCCAAGAAACCCCCAAGAAAAGAAGAAGAGCCCGGGATGGCACACTCTTCTGCATCCGAGCCGCCGTCGGCCAACAGCCGATAAATAGTCCAGACGCCGTGGCGGGATCAAGCGGCCGTCAAAAAGGACCGGACGAGGATGGGCACTGCTTCAACAGGTCTAGTCAGGAGAGAGGGAAATGTGCTGACTCCCTGAATGCCCAAGCACGGGTCACGTCTCGGGACGCTTGCTTCCCGGCTGAGGGTTCGGGTCACCCGTGCTGGGCCTCACGAGTCAGGGGTACCAGACAAGCTCGATGTGACATGAGCAACCGCAATCACTGACTATACTACACTTCATATATTCCCGTTTGAGGCTCTACAAGAGCTTTGTCAAACTTCTTGGAATGTCTTGCAGTTTCAGCCTTCCACCATCAGATACGCATAGTCACATAATCTAACAGCCTTCCCCTCAATATAACGTCGTACCGTCGGCCATCAAAGCCATGAGCGCGTGTTGGTTGGTACCGAGATCCTGGCATGAATGCATTGCTACTGGCATAAGACCACTATATTGCAGAGAGACCAAGAGGGAAACACAATGCCAATTATTGGTGCCAAGCCCAAGCCCTTTGACTTGTGCCGTCGGATGATATGTCTGCGGTCAATGAGTTGAAAAGCTTGAACCCTGAGGATTGAGAAAATCCGTCCCCAAGTTGACACCACTACTTGACACTACTTAAGCCGGCACATGCTAGTAGCACTTCTTCCCAGTAATTCCGGCCTAAAATCTCGACTCGCTCCATTGAACAATTGAGGTGGATTGGCGGCAAGATCCTCGCAATGTGAGACAAAGTTACCAAGTTGACACTTTCATATCTCAAACCCCTTTTCAGATCGCTCAGTTTGGCTCAGAATGTCACGAGGTCTCCTGAGTCTTCTCTGAGGCCTGTAGTCTGGGTTGAGGTTGTGACACTGTTCTATGTGGAGTTCAAGAAAGAAGTGGCAGGAGGCTGCGGCTTTTGTCAAAGTACTTTGTTGACAGCTTCCCAGAGAAGCGGATCGACAAGTTGAAAGAGAGACCATTGTATTCAGTATCACAAAACATTGTTGAGATTACAAGGGGATGGTACACGATGCAGTTGCACCTCTCCAGCCGACTGATCATGTGATACCCAACTTCTTCGGTACAGCCGTATAGAATCGCTTTGGTCGACTGGTCTCTAGGTGAATATGTCACCGAAAGGGCCATATGCTGCTTCTATTCCGCAGGTGATCGGCAGCAATAATCTGTACTTGGGCTTAGAAATCTCAGTCTGCAATGAGATGCCATTCTTCGGAAGATCTTGGTTGCATCGGCCGTTCCATAAGGCAGCAAGCAGTATGTAGTGGAGAGCCATAGCCAAAATCGACCACTATTCGGGGACAATGGCCCCAATACTTCTCCAGAAATCGCATCTCGCCCCGCGTCCTCCCTCCCAAGCATACGCGTCCACGATCCGAAAGTCGTTTCTCAATCCCGGCTCCGAATGTAGTGTCACATTCTTGTCACGGTCCCCAACCACCGTAAGCGGCCCGTCGTTCCGGACCTGCACCGCCGTGAACTCGTAAGGGGTCCCGCCCGTCTGGTTGAAGTCACCATCAGGGGTCGTGCAGGGGAGAACTCGGGCCAGCGCTCGAGGGGGTGGGGCTCCAGGCTAGCAGCACCGTCTGCTGCCCCATTTGCCACGCCCGAGGGGATAGACGGGTCGCCGAAGCGCACGAAGTTGCCCCAGCTTAGCTGCAGCGCGCGTAGGAAGTCCGCGCCTTGGTTCCTGCGCGGAGGGCCGAAGTAGGCCTCCAGGTCGTAGCCGTGTAGTGCCGTGGGGATCGAGTACTGGTACTTGTAGCTGTGGCGTCCCGTGCCTGGCGAGCTGAAGGCGGTCGCGAGCCAGTAGGATGGGCACATGAAGGTCGTCTCGCCCAGGATAAGGTTGGCGCGCTGCTGGTGCCCGGATGCGATCTGGCTGGTGGATAGCGCGGTGGCGCCAGAATCTCCGGCGGTCGGATACGTGAGGGTGGTGTTATCTGACAGTGGGAGGAAGGGGTAGTAGTATAGAATCCTGTTGGCGTCTTCGATATCAAGAAGAGGGAACGTATGGAGAAGCCATGCGATCAACTCTTCTTCCGAAGTGATGGTCTGTGGTGTGTAAGCAGGACCTTCCTCTGCAGTATTGCTTGTGAGGAGCCTAAGACCATTGATTCTCCGTTTGAGGAGGGCCTGACTTGGAGTTTCGCGAATGAAGTGTCCGTCTGTGACGGGGAGAAATCCCCAGGAGCCAAACGTGCCTGAGGTGGAGATATTACTAGACGCCTGCTGAAGGATGAGACTATCCTGGGACTGAAGACACTCGAAGATCGTCTTTGTCGTATTTCCGTACGCAAAGTTTGCCGGACATCCCGCTGCCCCTGCGAAAGCATAATACGCTTGGGTGGGTAGAAAGTCATTATAGTTGTATTGCGTTGGTAGGTATGGAGACGCAGCAATGGACTAGAATGGAATATTAGCATGTTCGATAGCAGACTATGGCACCGGCCACGTACACTCGTGAAGAGGGAAGTTCCGAGGGTTCCTCCATATGCAATAGTGTGAAGCACTGGGTCATTACAAGTCAGTCATCTTCGCTTGTTTTTCCTAGCTAATTTCAAACTTTTTCTCTTACTCCTGGCAAGTCGTACCCGAGTGGTAGAGCATGTGAGAAGAGGCAGGCAAGGAGTGCTGGGGTTACTTACTGACTGAACCCGCCCCAGCTGACAAACCCGAAATTGTCACTCGTGACGGATCACCTCCAAACTTTTCGATGTGCTGTTGGACCCATTCCAGGGCAAACTGTTGATCCAGAAGGCCAGCGTTTAGGACGCCGCGTCGGGCCACCTCGTCGGAGGACAGGAAGCCGAAGGCCCCAAGCTATATAATATTAGTAAGCATTCAAAGAATCTAGTTATTCGCATTTTCAGTGGAGAACCTTACCCTATATTGGATACTCACGCCTATGAACGTGTTGTTGTTCGTCATGATAATCGAAGACATATCCTGTTGCCCATTGTAGAACCCATAGCCACCACCATGGATCCATACCAGGACCGGCAGGTTGTCAGCATTAGCGGGCGCATAGACATTTAGGTAGAGACAATCCTCATCGCCGAGGACGAAGTCGTTCCCTGGTGCCGCGTTGAAGCTCTGTGGGCAAATCGGCCCGTAGGATACCGCAGGCTGCACCGAGGTGCGGTTCAAGGCTGGTTCCTGGGGAGGTTGCCAGCGGAGCAACCCAGTTGGGGCTGCCGCGAAGCGGATTCTGTCAAAGGGTTAATCTAAAGACACATGCATAGACTCATGAACAGAGGTCGTATACCCACCCTTTGAAAGTGTTCAATCCAGTTGAGGCGTTGGCTACACCCTTGTAGATCGCATATCCTAAGTCAACTTGTACCGAATTGTTTCCGCTAAATATACTAGTGCTACTCTGCGGATAGATGAGAGCATCAGTTGCAGATATCACATGATGGATTAATGTTTGCAGACACAAGAATGTGAACTTTGAAAGATGTCGTAAGAGCGACATGATTATGATGCTGAGTGAATCCCTTTAGAAGCAATGTTAGCGGTGAAAGACGTTTGCTCATGTTGACCCAAGTGCGGTGGTACATATGCGGCAAAGTGGGCTGGTGATCCTCTCCCCCGCACTGCAACGACCAGCCAAGGCAATCGCCTTTGTCAGCACTAAGACGTGATAAGTAATATGACAGTTAATAGCTTGAGTTCAAAATGAGCCACTGAGTAACTATGGCACCGTTCTGCTGGACGCCCCAGCTGAACCGAGAGCGCTTGCACGTGAGAAAGGAGACATAAGGGAAGAAGGTTCGGAAGTAAAGGGCCAGCAGTGTAGTGACTGCCAGAGACATAAATGACTATATTATTCTAGTTTAACTATACATTTCTATGCATTTATGCCGGGGGCACTACTTACGGGCTTTGTTACGTCCTTTGCGAAGCAAGTTTAGTCCTTGGAAACAGTACTCACAGGTCTCGAAGTAAGCAAGGCCGAATTCGAAGCAGCACTCGGAGAGAAGAAGGACTTTAAAGGAAAGCCCAAGCCTATCGCCGACATCGTTGTCGGAAAATTCAGGCAGTGGCCAACATAAGGCCTTGGTTTTACTCTTCTAGCAAGAAGAGGCTATTTACAAGCCTGGATGTGCTAGGTGTACTGTCGTTGATTAGGGATGAAGCCGCTTAGTTGAATGACATACGAAATCTCTACTATGCTGATATCGACACCCCGTTAATGAGGATGCCCGCTTCCGCAGTCTCCTTAGGGATACTGCCTGCCTTTGAAGCATAGCCTCGTCAATATAAGCAGAGATATTTCGGAGAAGCTATCTTAAACCTGAAGGTCTAGGATACTGGAGCGAGAACGTATTGATTGCAAGCTTCATGAAGAACGTAGCATAGCTTCTTATTTCGAATCTAATTAGTTACGTCGGGCTTGTTGCATGTGTTAAGTGGTCGTCCGTTCCCAAGAAGCCAAGTTTTCATTACATGTGTGGGGTCTTCTCGGATGCTACTTCTCAGCTCTTCAAGCCAGGGTCAATAAAAAAGCCTGGCATTTTTGCTCAGCTCAAAACGACGTGTTATATCTTAGGAGTTTCTTCAAGATGACCTCGCACAGCGCCACTAGTGTGACGGAACCCACGATCTCCAACGCGCTCAGCTCAATACTCAGCTCGGTCCGGACCCAATTTCGCAACTCCACGGCGACGAGCGAGTCGATTCCGTATGTTTTGAGGGGTCGCGTCGGTTCCAGCGGCTCGCTCAGCCCAAGACTCATGGTCAGGACACCATTGACTGCTGACACAGCCGCCGCGAGGAGCGTGGCCCTTTCGACGTCGGTCCCTTCGTCTTGTGCCGCGCTGCGGAGGACGGCAAGATCACCGCCGCCAGCGACGGCGCCGTCTGAGACCGTATGGGGCCGCAGCGCGCTGAATCGGTGGACTGGCTTCTGCGGGCTGTTGGGGCCAAGCGGGTTTGGAATTCCGGTGATGAGCTGGGGAATCGTGTCTCTGTCCACTGGATTAGCACCCTGATGTACCAGGGACAGCCGAAGGATTCGGTGCAGCAGGGACTCGTTGATTGGAGTCCAGCCTTGCATCCGCAGACGTGCGGCCATGGCGTCGCGGTCGGTGAAGTAGCCAACGTCCTCGACGATGCCGAGGTCAACGGAGCACGCGGGGAGACCCTGTGCGTGGCGCCAGATGGCAAAGGCATCGAGGAAGGCGTTGGCCGCGCTGTAATTTGTCTGGGCGCGCTGGCCTATGACACCACTAATGCTGGAGAGCAGGGTGAAGAAGTCGACAGGCGCGTCTTGTGTCAGCAATGCATTATGGAGGTTCCACGCCCCTTTCACCTTTGGGTCAATGGGGGCGCGAAAGTTGTCGCCCGTGATTGAATCAAACATGCCATCCTTGGAATATAGTCAGCTTTTATGCCTACATGTGCGAGGGGAATTGATATTTACTTTCAGGACCATGGCTCCCATGATAATGCCTGCGAGAGGCTTCCCAGGGGCCTTGACCGCCTTCTCAACATCTGCCATGACTGTTATATCTCCCTGGATAAGGTCGACCCTGCACCCAAGTGCCGACAGATGCGAAATGGTAGCCTGTGATGTAGTGTCCCCGTATCCGCTTCGGGCCATGATGGCGAGGTGTCTCGCGCCTTCGCGGGCCATGTAAATAGCAAGAGAAGAGCAGAGTCCCTTGAGACCCCCAACGATGAGGTACGGCACATCAGACTTGAGGTGCGCCTTGGTAACTATGGGTCGAATCTTGAATGCCCGTCCTCGTCAGCAAATACACACACGAGCAAGCATGATTGAGCGGGCAAGACTCACGGGAACCTCAACAGTGCCGCGCATAGTACTGGAAATGATGATCTTTCCAATGTGCTTGCCGTCACGCATGTAACGCAGGGCATCCAGGATATTGTCCCATTCGAATGTTTTGCAGATATGAATTGGCTTTATAGTGCCTTCCCGGCCCTTGGCAAAGACGTAGTCGATGAGTCTGACATCAGGTTCTAAAGTTAGCCGGCTCTCTTGATTGTAGGCGCCTCGATCAGCGGCCAGAGCGATGATTGATTTACCTGTGAGCAATGGCGCGGTCCACGGTGGATAGATCGAACGCACGATAAGACGCATTTCTGTTGAAGGGCTCCATAGGCAGCATGTTACGCTCCAGTATGTCCTTTTTCCCAATTTCGATGAATGTGCCGTTGTTGGCAATGCATCGCCAAGATTCGTGAAGCAAATCCCCAGCCAGCGAGTTCATAATGATATCGACGCCTCGGCCCTTGGTGGCATCCATGAGCTGTTGTGCGAAGGCTATAGAGCGCGACGTGAATATGTGGTCGTCCGGGATGCCAAACTCTTCGCGGATGAACTTGCGCTTCTTCTCGGTGCCGACGGTCACGTAGACCTCAACAGAGTATTGGGCACAAATTTGTAAACATGCTAAGCCGACACCACCTGCTGCCGAGTGAATCAGGACTTTCTGGCCATCTCGTATGCCAGCCAGGTCGATAAGCCCATAAATGGCCGTCATGAAGCAGACGCCGACGCTTGCGGCCTCCGCGAAGCTCCACGAATCTGGAAACTTGCTCACTTCCTCGACTCGGCAACGGGTCTGATTAGCGAAGCATCCGCCATCTCTGCGAATGGCAACGACCCTGTCACCTCGCTTGAAATGAGCGCTGGCCTCGGCACCAACCGCCGAAACAACACCGGCGCACTCCAGACCCAGCTTGTCTTCGTTGCTAGGAATCAGGTCCATGATGTGCGCAAGGTCCTTGAAATTCAGCGCGGCTGCGTGGACCTGTACATAGACGTCGCGCGGACCAAGCGGTTCGTCGACCTCGGCGAACATGAGACCATCCAGGGTGCCGAGGCGTGTGTTGATGAGTCGGGTGACGGGCTCGTCGCGGAAGAGGTGCTTAACGACCGGCGCCTTCCCCGACTGTTCAGCCTTCTCGGCCTTGTCGATGACCGAGTTGGGCACCACGCGGCTGACGTAGGGTACACCTCTGCGCTCTACCCACTCGCGCTCAAGAAACTCGACGTCGTCAACAGACTCGAGGTGACGCATGGTCTGTAAGATGGTTTGTATGCTTGAATTGCTGGCAGGCGACTCGATGTCAACCGTCATAACAAGACAGGTCGGATCCTCGGCGAGGAGCGAGCGCAGAATACCGACAAAGAGACTGTGCTCGGGATTGGGGACGGTCATGTGCCCGCCAGACGTGACCCAGAGCAGACGGCACTTGCGCCTCATCAGCTGCTGTAGCATGGCGAGTTGCTTGTCGCGGATTCGTGAGATGACGGGAGAGAAAACTTCGTCGATGACCACCGCGGTGCTGCCTTTAGGCACGTCAGCCAGCAGCTCCGTATGCTCCGTGATTGAAAGCCCGAGGCCGGAGAGCCTCGCCATTAATGCCCTCTTCTCCGCACTAGGACTTTCGAAATGGATTACATGTGCGGCCAGGCTTTCCGGTGGAGTTGTTGATGTGGAGAGCTTCCTTCCCACGTAGAGGAGTTGAGGCGCCTCAGTCTCTCTACAGACCGTGGAAAGGCTAATTGCATCCTCGAATCTGGTATCCTGAGACTCCAAATGATGTCCGTTCTCACTACTCTGGTGTCCATCCTGATTTCTATGCTCGCCGTTGGCGTGCTGGCTGAGCTGGCCATTGGCGCTCATTCCAAATTGCTTAGACGAGATGAGCAATACAGTGCCGGCACCACCGTGGCATTTTTCATCCCCCTGTAGCAATTCTTGCACATCTTGGGTGGTATACGACGTCGGTACCTGATGAAAGCTTGTTAGTGGACGGTCACTCACGAGATTACTCAGGAGAACATGCCTGGATGATGGCGACATCGAACGCACGACCATCCTCATCAGCTGCCTTCAGGTCATCATGCACCACAAAACTAACGCCTCCCGTCGTGCCGTATCGGGCTAGTGCATCCAGTCTGCTGTCCTGGCTAGCAAGAGACAGGCAGTACTCGCACCCTGTCCTGGATGTCTCCGAAGCCAGGGCCTTGACACAGTCGAGCCATAGACTCGATGAACTGTCTCCATGAGCCTTCTCCAACACGCGGACGTAGCCTTGTTTGTGTGCGATTAGATCAATCAATCGACCCACTGCGCAGGCTGCTCCAGCGGAACCTGCCGACACTGAGGTCTGTAACACCGCGGCCAACTCTTGGCCTAATTGCTCTGCTGAGAGGAACGTAAAGTCCGGATTCCATAGAATCCGGGTGAAGTTATGCTGGAGCTGCGACTTGGGCGTCGAGTCGAGGGCGTGGTAGTGCAGTCCCTTGAGGCGGAAGACGAGGCGCCCATTGTTGATGTCAAATACATCGACGTTGGACTTGTACCGTTTCGCATCCGTCTTGCGCCCCTTGCCGACATACTGGGCGCTCGCAGCGGCCATCCCTTTCCTGGGCGCGCAGGCCTGTGCCGGGATGGTGAGCTCGTCGACCACGGAGGGTAACAGTAGCTGCGATACGCCAGCGCGGTGGCCGCGGTACAGCGATGCACTTCCGGCCTGGAAGCACGAGTCGAGACATGCAGGATGCAGAGGATAGGAGGATTGCTGGTGGCTGGACGGCGGATAGTCCAAAGACACCAGGGCGCGGTTGCTTCGCTGTCCAGCCACTGCCTCGACCTCGAGTTGTTTCTGGAAGCTGGGCCCGAAATTGTAGCCCACCTCACGCATGGCCTTGTACCACATGCTTGCCGGGCTGCTGTGCTGCAACGGCGCGAGCTTCTCTTCAACTGCCACCTCAGGATCAAAGGCCACGATACTGACGAGTCCCCGGCAGTGTTCCTGGTCAGACTCTCGATCCGGGCCAATAGAAGAAATTCTGAATTCGTGCCACGCCGTGCTCTTCGCTTCCGTCAAGCTCAGCAAGACCTTAACGCCATGGCTCCTGTTATCGAGGCTGAGAGCGCGGTCAAACCGCACGTCGCGGAGTTGGTACGTCTGCTCATTGACGCTGCAATCTGGGGATATGCGGCTCAGGGCTTTGGTCCGCTGGAAAAGTGCCTCGATAGCCATGGCCATATAGCCCGAGGCAGGGAATATGACGCTATCGCCGATCATGTGGTCTGCCAGCCAAGGTTCCTCCTGCACATTGACTATCTTCTTCCATGTCGGCGCGTGCCACGATGTGCCCAGGACCTTGGTACCAAGCAGGTCGTGGTGCACAAACTCGCGGAACCTCCAATCAGTACTGGCCTCGTTCTCGGCCCAATACTTCACCGAGTGGTTCCAGCTGTAATTCGGCAGGTCCACTATGAACGAGGGCGACTGCGGTTCCGAGTCCTGGTTCATCCTGGTGATATCGACCGAGTGCCCAGCAATAAACAGCTGACCCGCCAAGCCCAGAAGTGCTTGGAGGGGCTCTTCGCCACGCCTCCATGCGGCGTGATACCCGGCCGTGGATTTGTGAAGCTTTTTGATCTGGCCGATGGGGCCAGCCAGGGCGCCGCTCGGGCCAATCTCAATCAGAACATCTACGGCGTCACCGGCGCCGATTAACCGGCCAGCGGCCTGGTTGAAGAGCACGGGAGATACCATATTTTGCACCCAGTAGTCCGGTCCGAGATTACTGTCAACCTTGTTCCCGGTTGTGGAGGAGACCATGGTGACACTGGGCGGGAATGCCTTGTCGTCCCACTCGACCTGGTCTATGAGGAGTTCTTTGTAGAGCCTGCCCACTTCGAGCATATGCCGAGAATGATACGCCGAATTGACCTGAAGGAGTCGTGCAAAACTTCCATCACTCTTGACATGGGCCTCGATCGCGACTAGCTGCGAAATATAGCCGGAAACGGTGACGCTCTCGGGGCTGTTGACACAGGCAATCTCGGCGTCGGTGCCGGAAAGGTAGCATTTGGTGTCCTCAGCACCGAGGCCTACAGCAAGCATGCCCAGAGGGGCGACAGAATGAACGTCTGCGGTGGCTCGCCCTCGAAGGTAAGCTATCTTAATAGCCTGCTCGTGACTGAGATAGCCTGCAGCTGTGGCAGCCGCAATCTCTCCCGACGAGTGTCCGACCACAGCTGTCGGTGATACTCCAGCATCAGAGAGAACGCTGAGAAGCGCGAGCTGGAGCGCCGTCACTGCCGGCTGTGACAGCTCAGGGGACTTCAACTCATCCCCAGTCAATTGTTGAGTCAAAATATCTAGGGAGCGCGTTTATTAATATTTTCTACCAAGGCAAAGTGGACGGAGAAATCAATTAGCCGCTTACCCCATAAGGTCCAGGATGGAGGTCTGGTAAGGGTCCGGAGGGCTTGGTCCAGACATCGCACTGTTTCTGCAGCTGCCTGGTATGTCTGAAGGAGCTGCTTGCCCATGGCTGACCACTGTGCACCCTGTCCCGTGAAGACGAATCCAAGCCTGGGAGGCGGGTCCTGTGTCGTACCCTTGATAAGCACCGTGGACCCAAGGCCAACTTTTGAGGACAGAACTGCGTAGCCGCGGTGGAAATGACGGCTTCGCTTCTCCGACAATGTGTATGCCATGTCTCTCATCTTCACCCGGACTGCGGGGTCTGAAAGGTGCTTATCTAGACAGCCAAGCTGCGCCTGCAAAGACGGTGCGTCGTTGGCAGAAAGCACTGCAAGGTAAGGCCGCTCAACTGTCTCATCATCGTCGTCGTCGAACATGTCGAAAGTTTCCGATCCTGCTTCGTACGACGACACATGTGTGCTCAGCCCTTCGGCGCCGTCGACAATCACGTGGGCGTTGGAACCACCGTAGCCGAACGAATTGACGCTGGCACGCTTCATTGTGTTGGCGGGCCACGGGGTCGCTGTCCGTGATGGGAGGACGCGCAGCTCTTCGAAGTCTAGGTTGGGGTTCGGATCGATAAACGTCGGGTTGCCAGGAATAATACCATGCTCCAAAGCAAGAATGGCCTTAAGGAGGCCTGAGATACCGGCAGCAGGCTCTGAGTGACCGATGTTGCTCTTGACCTGACAAAGAAAGTCTTTTATTAGCAGTCAAGACTTTCGACCACATTGAGAGCACACAAGTAAATGTCCACAGGAAGCGAGCTTACTGATCCAATGCGTAGCTTCCTGCCATTGGTTTGAAAGCCGTGGAACACCGACGAGACACCCTGAACCTCGATGACATCGCCAGCTCTCGTTCCAGTTCCGTGGCACTCGACGAAACCTGTGAGCGACAGGTCCTTGATGCCCGCGTTCTCATAGGCATGTCGGATGGCAGCGGCCTGTGCCCCTGAATTAGGGCTAGCGATTCCAGCAGTCCATCCATCGCTGTTTACAGCGCTGCCGCGGATGATGGCGCGGATAGGGTCACCGTCGCGAATGGCATCCGAAAGCCGCTTGATGTACACCATGTTGATGCCTTCAGCCTTTATATAACCGTCGGCTTTGGCGTCAAATGTGTGGCATTTTCCGGAATGTGAGGCCGTACCCCCGGAACCCATATGCCAATCCATAACGTGCTCGGGGCTCATATAGAGGTTGGCACTACCAACAATGGCTCCCTCGATTTCGCCGGCTTGGAGATAGCGGCAGGCCACGTCAAGGCTGGTCAAGCTACCGGAGCAGGCCGTATCAATAGTCATGCTATTGGTGGTGATTAGTATGCAAGATATGACGTAGGCTCACTCGTACATACCTTGGGCCTTTAATATTCAAGAAATGGCTGATACGGTTACTCAACATAGCTCGGCCGATACCAACTACCGTGGCGGGTGCTCTGTCCACAGGATCACGGGCCTGTATATCTCCATAGTCACAGGCAAAGGATCCAACGAAACAGCCTATGGGGCGGTTTTCGAGCTGCTTGAGAGTTATACCCGAGTTCTCGAGTCCCTCGTAGACGACCTCGAGTAGCTGCCGTTGTTGGGGGTCCATGGAGATTGCTTCCAGGCGGGAAAGCTTGAAGAACTGCGCGTCCAGGTCGCGGACGTCGACGTTCTGCAGATACATGCCGCCAGGGGAGGCCATGGTCTTCTCTTTGCGCGTGCCATCATAATGCGTCTTGATGCTGTAGCGGGATGGAGGCGGCTCGTTCTTAGCAACGCCGCCACGCTCGAGGAATTTCCAAAAGGCTTGCGGTGTATCACACTCGTCTGGAAGCCTGCAGGCAAACCCAATGACGGCGAGAGGGCTTTGAAGGGGCTGATCAGCCACAAAACGGTTAGCCTGGGTTCCGTCTCCGCCAGTATGTCCGTTCCGCGGTTCATTCACCGTTCTGGACATGATGAGAGTTATTGGATGCCCGCGTGGCGGATTTTCGAGTGAGGTACAGATCAATGGCAAAATACAAGGCAAGAGGGAAGATGCAGAGTAAGTAGAATAGAGTTGATGTGGATTTGAATTTTCTACACAACGCTGCAGTTGGAGGAGTCCTATATATAATATTTTCCCGCCACCGTGGATTGATGTTGTCACAAAGCCAAACGTTCCATCTCGCGAAAAGGGTGACCACCCTCCTAGCAGGGATTGACAATTGTGTAAGGCAATGCGGACCGCAGACGTTCGCATAGCTTGGACGATTGCCTTAGAACGTCGATGTTCAAACAATACGATACAAGCGCGCCGTCAGGCCAACGCGTGTGGGAAAGGTGACAGGCTGAACTCCAGGATGCAAGTCCCAAGGCAGCCGACGCCGGAAGTCCTTCAATAGTCGATTGGCCGGAGAAGACGGAGAAATCATGATAAGAGTGAAAGAGGTTTGCATCCATCTGCAATTGCGAACACGTAAAAATGATGCAAAGTTACAAAGTACCATTCAAGCGTCTCAGTGCTTAACTCTTTATGAATGGAAGTACATGGTACTAGTTTAAGATTACCTCTTTCATGCTGAACAGGATTAAGAAACTTGATACCACCATACCGGACATATTGCAGCATCGTTTACCGGAAGAGGCTGTAGCCCGAGGCTATGTCATAATTGACGCTGCCCAACCCCACGCCAAGCCCGATTGAGTGAGGCAATTAGACCGGCAAGGCAGCGATAGGTGACAGGTCACATGGCAATGTTCAGGCGATGCAAGACACCACTTGTGAATTGATATGCATGCTGATGACTAAATATGTAAGGTGGTACCGATGAGGCTGACGTTTTACTTCCCAAAGGAGTCATGAGTGCCTTCGCACTGTGGGTCAGGAGGCTTCCGCCATGTGCCACGAAAATTCCGCTTTCAGTCAGTGATAGCCCTGGCAATTTGGTTTTCATTCCTGAATCTTTTGAGACTGGGCTGCTGACTATCTGGACTGTTAACTGAATATCAATGGAAACAGTATTCATTACGTAGCATATGGGTGGTGTTGAGGATACCGGGGATTGTGACTATTTCTCTACAGGGGTCTTTCTTAGCTCCATCGTGAGGCAGGCGCATTTAACTTTTGGTACATTATTAGCTTCGTTCAGCATGTGTGACCTTGCTCGATTAAAGCAGTGTTCGGAACTTTGACAACCACACAAACAGACACCCCATTCTTAAGTTCGTAAATTATGACAATCTCAGTCTACAGCGCCTCTGGCGGTTTCCACTTAGGCTCCGTTATCACGTACAACATATTCCTTGCGCTTGGAATTATCATTTTTAGCCTTGGTCTTTTTCGACCTGTTTCGCAAGTGCACCTGTCTTCACAGGTCAGCCTCCATGGGGATGCGACGCCATCGCCTCCAGCAGCTCGGTTTGACCGAGTCATTTTCATGGTAGTCGATGCGCTCAGAAGGTATACAACTTTCTCCCAAATATATATTAGTCTTTCATGCTATTGACCGCATATCAGTGACATGGTTTTCTCCAACACATCAGGGTTCAGCTTCACACAAAGGTGTGTCGAAAGTGACAGTCGAGATGGCCAATGTCAAACTATGCTAATTGGACCTTGAAAAGCCTCATCAGCTCATCCCATGCGCTCCCATTTACTAGCCATGTTGATCCTCCAAGTCTGACAGTCCCAAGACTGAAGTGCATGACCACCGGCGCCAACCCGTCTTTTCTAGATTTGTTTCTGAATCTTGCCGACTCCGAGGAGGCTCTAGCCTTAATTAATGAAGATTCATGGCTCCACCGGGTGAAAGCAAAGGACCCCGCCCGAAAGCTGGTCTTTTATGGCGACCACACCTGGCTACAACTATTTCCGTCCACTTTTGACCGCTCGGAAACCGTGTCGACGTTTTACCTCCCCGTAGGTCATTTCCAGTCATCGGTCTTGCGCGGCGCAGATGCTGACGGTTTCCAGGACTCGGTGACAGGAGACCGAAACATTACTTCCCATGCCTCGGCCGAGCTTCAGAGGGATGATTGGAGTGCCCTCGTCCTCCACTACCCAGGAGTCGACCATATTGGCCATCTCCGCGGCCCACGCAGGTAGGACACGATAGGGAAAAGAACTAACAAGACACGAACGTACTAATTTCTTCTTCGCAGCCATGACATGTTCCTGAAGCAAAAAGAGATGGATCGTGTAGTCAAGGACATCTACACGTCCATCCAGGAGCAAGATCATTTGAACTCGACGCTCTTCATCTTGGTAGGGGACCATGGCATGAACGAAAAGGGAAACCACGGAGGCTGCACTCCAGGCGAGACGGCTGCAGCTCTCCTATTTGCATCTCCAAATTTTCAGGCCAGAGAATACTCTCGCTTTCAAGCTCCAGCCCCGCCTCATGAGGATAAATATTATTACTACGACTTGGTCCATCAAGCTGACCTCGTGCCCACTCTGTCCGGCTTGTTAGGACTTCCAACCCCCAGGAAGAATATCGGCGTTTTCATTCCTGATTTCCTTTGGCTTTGGCCTGAAGAAGAGCGATCGAACGTGCTCAGGCACAATGAGGCTCAGTTGAGATCCCTGGCTGAGCTCCACTCTCCCGAATGGGCCCAGAATGACCGACGTTTGCCCCCCACCAACAACATAGTCACAGAAGAGTCTGATACGCACAAGCTACTCGAAGTGAGTCTCTCCATCTCTACTAGGAGAAGGGCATACGCTGTAGCTCTTGGCCGCTAACAAATAAAGCCAGATCTGTAGACAGTACCAGAACACTCTGATTCGAGCACCCGAAAATATGCGGCATCTGCTGATGACCGGAGGCGTCTTGAGCACACTCATGGCTCTCGGATTAGGCATGCATGCTGCCAAGTTTCATTTCGGTCCCCTAATGACCTTTTGGCTGCCTGCTGCTGGTAGTCTTGCTTCTTACGCGTATGCGCTCGTTTCAGGAGCGGTTGAAGAACGAGAGACCTGGCACTACGGCGCCCTATTGGTTGTTCTTCTTGGCTGTCCAGTGTAGGATATTTCACTTCGGTCGGTCCAATGGCGTGCGAAGAAATCGGAAAAGGCTAATAGAACCCCAGGCGGAGCCCTTATGCGATTCCTCGCTTCACAGCTGTTTGTTTATTGAGTTTTATCTGTCATCAATGGAACTCAGCCGGGCCACATGCAGGATTGCCAGCAGGCTTGGCCGACCCTCAGTCCGCTGTCAACTGGTGCCTCATCGCAGCTACGATCATTTCTGCTGCCCTCACATTGCAAAAAGGGCTACGAAGGATGTTTCCTGAGGCTCGGGCCTTCTCTGCCCTCATTTTCCTGCTAGGATCAGATGCGTTCATCGTTAAACTCGCGACTGCAGTCAGTGATAGCCCTGGCGATTTGGATTTCATCCCTACCTCTTTCGAGACTAGACTGCTAGCCCTTGACCTGGAATTTGCGCACTATATGCTATTTACGGCAATCCAACTCGGAGTCGCAGTGGTATTGATTAGAAGATGCTCTGGAAGTCATGATGGGAGATTTACGGGTAAGACCATGGCAAAAATAGAAAAGAAGCTCAACTATGACGAGTTCTGCGCTGATCAATTCGTTGCGCAACATTCAGACGTCTTGTACACCCTATTTGGCCTGCTGCAGCTATATCTTTTTATTTTGTCCCGTGCGTGGAATACGCCACTATTACTGATGTTTAGTCTACAAATCGATCTTTTATGTAGGTCATTCGAGTTCTGCCTTAATCCAGCACCGAGGCTTGCGCCGACTGACGGGACCAACAGCACCTCATGTGGCAGCAATGCCATGCGAGCAACTTTCCATCACTTGTGCGCTTCTGGGCCAAAGCGCCTACTTTTCTTTCGGCAACACCCAGGCTATCGGCTCGCCCGACTTAGCTCCCGGTTTTCTGGGCCTGACTGGTTATAGCCTCGTGCCCATCGTCATCAAAACTGTCATGGCCAATTGGGCAGGCCCCATATGGTGGTCACTCGCAGTACTGGTGCTTCTGGCCGAAAAGGTCCGACTCGCCGAGGACACGTCCATATCAACCAAAAGCGGGATCCAAGACCCAAGCGGATCACCAAAGAAACATAATTTTCGGTCCCCTTCTGACTACGATGCCCTCTACGGGCCCTTTCTGTGTAACCTGGTAGTGCAGACTATGATCATGTCCGAGACCAGTGCAGCCCTCATGGGATGTATCCTCTGGCTGGGGGACACCCAGATAGTGTGGGATCTCCATGCTCCTCGTTTCATCCTCCTATGCGTCCATCTCATCTTTGTGCATCTGGCATGCTCCGCTGTGGCCATAGCCTCGCTTGGATGGTGTTGGATGGAGCTGAGGGGGAAGGCGCTCTTCTTCTCTGTTAGGGGCTCACTCTGGGATGGCACACGAATTTGGGATTCTACCTGGAGACGCACGTGAGGCATACTGCAAGAGCACGGTCTAATACACATCATGCAATCACTCATAAGTTTATCAATTGGCCGGCTTATGGTGTCCGTTGTTACAGAATTTAACACAAGAGACACCAATAGTCTTTCATACAGTGAAGAGGTACCCTAATGGCCATCTCGTACGTTGTGGTTCTTCGATTCTATCTCATTGTTCACGACTTGCCCGTTGTCCATCCTCTGCGGCCTTTTGTTTACCAATTGGAAATCCGCCTTGCCCCATAGACCTTGGAAAGCAAAACCAGGATGATAAACGCTAAGAAGTATGACCGCAATAGCCACCATCGCGCCCTCAAGCACCAAAAATGCAACTTCGTTGTTGGCAAGATCACTATCCAGGCCCATGCTGAGCTCAGCGAGACGGTAACAAGTACGTATGAGGATACACAGCGTCGATGTAGAAAGAGCTATTCGTTAACGTCAGTAAGGAACAAAATGTCATTGAGCAATATTGGGCATCTGGTTGTTGAAAGGGTGAGGTCATACTAAAGACAAAGACCTGAAATCTTCTAGTTGCACGTAACCGCAGAAAGTCATGGTCAACATCCTTGCCCGTGGTGGCCCGATTCTTCCACGCGGAAAGCGCGTAGTCGGACGCTAGCATGACATAGGCAAGCATGCCGGCGACGTGAAAGGCGAGGCCGGCGCGCAGGATGCTGAGCCCGGTGTCGAAGGTGGCTTGGTCCGGACTGCCGGCCACGAGACCGCCGCCCGCCGCCTGCAGCACGAGGGCGACAAAGTCGCAGAAAACGAAGACGATGGTGTAAGTGCGGGGTGAGAGGCGAGAGTTGGAGGCGCCGAAGACCGGTATAATGCGCGCGAGACTGAGGTACAGGGCGGCGCTGAAAAAGGCCGGCCCGATGGTGATGGTTACGATGTACCTAAAAGGACCCCTCCGGTGGGAGGTTTGGGTCAGAGTGAGCCTGGGTGACTTCTGTAGCCCTCTTGTAAAATAATGGTGACACAAGGCTAGGACAGGGAGCTTACTGCCGGTATACATCATGGCCGTTGTGTAGCCTGATCCTCGCTATATACGCGATAATCTCCAGGACAAGGCCCAAGATCATGCTGATGAGAAATCCCCAAGTCTTGCGCTGCAAACCAAAATACAGCTGAGGTAGTACAGCGCCCGCATAGACGGCGAGAAAGACAGCGCCCCCGCCGAGGTCGTATAATGCTGCCATCTTTGCTGGTTGCCCACCAAGACAGAGACTAGAAGATGTGTTGGAAAGGGTGACTGGATGGGCCTAAGGAGAAACACGGTGAGGAGGAAATAAACGACAGATGATCGGTTCATGGGATGGAGGATGCTTGACCATGGTGCTAATTCCGGCGACGCCAACAGACAGGAATGTATGCTACTATGACGGGTTCTTCTTGATTTAGGAATATGCTTTTAGAGGAATTATGATTTTAAGAAGACGTTGAGGAGCTGGGCTTCTCATTGGCTAATAGACGAAGTGGCCAATCAAGATCCTGGTTTTCAACGACGTCTCAGACAATGGTCTCCACGTGGAGAAGCACATTTGTGGCGTGGCAAGGCATCAAACAACCCAACCTTTTAGTCTCGTGGTGCTCTGATCTCTTGGCATATAGTAATCCAGTGCTGACTGCAAGGAGCGGCTGAGACCAAATACGTCGCTCGACAGCAAAGAACCACCACCACCCCTTGCCCCTTCCCCCTCCCTAAACTTTGAAAATTCTTCCACAAAGATGACAGCGAACAGTATGAGGAAATCATGACACGATCCTCTAGATACAAGCGATCCACTAATGGCTGTGGCGTATGCCGGTCTGTCCGATTCTCATCATCCTCCTATAGCAAGGTTGCAAAGAGGAAATGGCTAACCAACGCCCTCCTGGGGTGCAGCACGCGACATATCAGGTGCGACGAGACACGCCCCAGCTGCAGTCAATGTACCAAGACCGGGCGGTCTTGTGAGGGCTATCGGCCCAGTACCACCAGATTGGCCAGTAACCACACGAGAGCCTTGGCACCTTTGCAGGCAGCCTGCGAGAGGCCTCTGTCTTCTCAGAGCCATCTAAGCGCACCAGCACAACGCGCGCTGCAATATTATCGAGTCAATACCGCAAAGCACCTTTCTGGCTATTTTGACGACGAGCTTTGGACTACATTGGTGCTCCAAGTAGGGCACCGAGACTACAGCATCAGTTATGCCTTGGTCGCCCTGGCCTCCCTTCATGAGCACTTTCACACCGAAGCGATCGGGGGGTCCTCCTTGACGCCTAGGCAGCCCCGGGCAGCATCTCAACACGAGGGGTGTATTGCTTGGTCGCTCCCGATGCACCATGCCGTATCCTACTATTCCGAGGCGGTCCGTGGTCTCCACTCGAATATATCCACCAAGGGTGGGGACGAGCTTGAGGTGACACTACTCTGCTGTCTTCTCCTTGCCGGCTTTGAGCTGCTCCGGGGCCATCACGAGGCGGCGCAGATCCACCTTTATGGTAGCGCGAGCCTACTGCAGGCGTGCCAAGATAAACAGAAGAGCAACCGTGGCGGCTCCTTCTGGTCGCCTCAGAGCTTATTTATTCGCGAGAGGTTGAGGCCTTTGTGTCACCGCATGACACTGCAGGCGACTTTGTTTAGCCACGTAGGACCAACAGCGTCGCCATCATCGCCGTTTCAGGGCACTGGGGCCGCCTTCGTGGATTCGGATGATCACCAAAACAACCGCAAACGTGTCAATGCTGACAAGTGCGGTATCAGCCTGGCCAGTCCGACCGAGGCACGCGACACTCTGTACCGGCTGATTTGGCAGCTGTACCTGTCGCCCGAGGTGCGGCGCCATGAACCCAACAGAACTCGGACCAAGAAGGCCAGGGATAGAGAGCGTGACGATTTTATTACGAGCTTACACCAGTGGCACAAGGCCCTGTCTGACTACCTGGAGAGGCACCCCATTGATGGCGTGAGCTCTACCATGCTCAAGTTGTTTGACGCCGCAGCCCGAGTCATCATCCCAAATTGCATGTCGGACGACCAGATGGCCTTCGATGACTTTGCCGCCCAGTTCCACGAAATGACAGACCTGGCGGAGAACCTACTGTCCCTACCCCCACCCTTGCCACCACCGACCCCGCCGTTGTCCGGCACAAGCTGCGGTCAGACAGGCACCGGTCGAGCCCCGCCGCTACACAGGCTTCCTCCTGTGTCAGAGAGGCGAGACGTCTCGTACTTCTTTTCCTTAGATGTGGGCGTCCTGCACCTCCTGTACTACGTCGCGATCCGGTGTCGAGTGGCCAGGACCCGGTTCCGGGCGCTGGCTCTACTGCACCGCGCGCAGGCCAGACGCGAGGGCGTGTGGGACGGCACAGCGACTGCGCTGGTGGCGTCCCGCGTTGTCGCCTTGGAGGAGCAGGCGCGACAGCAAGGGGTGGACACAGTGGACGAAGGTGTCGATGTCGATGGCCTCAGCAGCGGCATCCCACCTTCAGCACGTGTGAGCTCGGTCTGGGCCGAGACCGACCTTGAAAACCGAAAAGTCATGTTACGGTGCGGGTGGCAGCGGGATATGGCGTGTAGTGAGGAGCTGTTGGCGTGGTGACTGGTGTGTGTATAAGTAACAATTTGACGTGGTCTTATTATAGTTATCCCAGTCCGCAATACAGGCTTGCGGGAAGACAATATGATTAAAACTCCAATGCCCAGGGTGCCGTCGCTCACACACCCTGCTGTACAGCTGCAGGTGTGAATATACGTATCTTCTTCTAAGCTGATCGTAAACGGCGACTTGTGAGGAAGCTATATTGGACGAAACAAGCATGTCGATTTCCCTACTTTCCGGTTTTTACATCTCCAAGCCTTGCAATATGAAATCCGACTGTATTTTCATCAACTCGGGGAGACTCTCCCCTTCCATGATGTCCAAATGCCCTCTTCCAGGCTCTATATGCATAGTCTTTGGGCATGTCAAGCGGTCGAAAACCTCCCTGCTGCGCTCCAGCCCGACCAAGGCGTCATGTTCAGGCACCACAAACAGTGTCGGCACCCGCAAGTGCTCGGCCCACAACCTCGCAGGTTGCCATATAAGTAGCCGGAGATAGGACCGAATGGTGGTGCGGTTGACATGCCCAGGGGCGAGCTCGGCGCGGGTGGCGATGGACTCGTCCCTGGCGCCTAGGATGCGGAGGGCGGCCGTCTTCTCGACGCCCAAGTCGAAGCCAGCAGGGTTTTCGCCGCTGGCCCCGTCCATCATGGGCACGTAGAAGGGATCGTTACCCTTGACTCGCGACTCGCGGTCCCGCGTCACCTTGGCCAGCACCTTTGGCAGCCGCGCCGGGTCGTGCCGGTACTCGACGGCTGGGCACACGCCGACGGCGAACCGCACTCGCGTGTCGAAGCACGCGGTGCACAGCGCCACGGCGCCTCCTAGAGACATGCCCCAGACGCCGAGGAGCATCGGATCGACCGAAGGCTGCGTCGCCAGGAATGTCAGCGCGTCGCTCAGGTCCTCCATCTGCTGGAAAGGGTCAATGTCGTTGCGGGGCGTGCCGTCGCTCTGCCCAACGCTGCGTGGATCGAAAAGCAGGACGGTGAAGCCGCGGTCTTGGAAGTGCTGCGCCGCTGAGGGGATGCCAACCATCTCCTTTACTGCGTTGAACTGGGATACCAAGGTTAGCCAGTGCTCACGACAAGTCTCTGACTTGGTGAGACTGAGAGGGTCAAACTCAACTCACTCCGGGGAGCATGGCAATGCCCGGGCCGCGTCCTCGGCGATGATCATGGCTGACAAGTAACTGTCCTCGGAGAGTGACTCCATCCGCTGTCCGGAATTCGACATTCTTCTGCCCAGCCATTATGTTTGGATTTAGTTTTGCCGTGCTTTCTACCACGAATTCTGGACGAAGGTCTTCTGCTACTCGGGGAAACTGTGCTCCAAAGCCACAGGTAAAAGGATCAGACTTGCTGGACTTCTGTTCGGCAGTTCTGAGCAAGTCTTGATCTTGCTCTAATTTGGGGCGGAGACTACTTGTCAGATTTATACGTGACTACCTAGGTATCCCCTTAGCCGCGACAAATATACCTCGCGTATAGTTATACACTTTATATACATCTACGTTTAACACTAATGTCTTCGAATATGCCTTTATTAAATACTGCGGTTGAGCAGTTTTCAGTACATAAAGGGACCGCATATACCGCATAAAGTACACATATAACATTGACATGGAATCATATTATAGTGACCTTAGTTAGAAAGGCATGCTGTAGTAATGGGTAATGTTTTGTAATAAATGGCCAGGAAAAATGATATCATGATAATCATTATATGTTTTTGACGAGTTGCACTAAGTGATAAATATACACTAAAAGAGGTATTACTTTCACTTCCTTGTCCTCGTATCTGTAATAGTTGTCATCATTTCGAGCTGATCGGATTCGGCGATGTTCGGCGTGGGATGGTTGGTGATATATGCAGTCATGTTCAAAATAGGGCAATAGGGCCGTTATCTATACTCAATAGTATGCCACATGTGCACGTTTCTTCACGTTGTATGAAGGTAGGCAATCCTTCTGCGGATGATTATGGTGTACGAGAGAGCCCAACCTGCAACCGGTGAGCGTCTGCATGTCACATTAGGCGAAACAAAGGTGCTCAGGTGCATCAAGCCACCCCCATCGGGTCCATTCCCACAATTATTTCCGGCGTCGCATTCAGCTATGACCGCAAGACATTCCTCATTAGGTTTTCCAGTATCGTCAAGGACACAATTTTCATTTCCAATCAAACAGCAATCAAGCCATGTGGGGCACGTTGTGCCGTCCGGGCTCGTCCGCCCTGAGCCTCTGGGGCAGCTTCCTGTCACAGTGCTGGCCTCCGGCCGCAAGCTTTACTCTTCAAGACCTTGTGGCCCAGAGCTCAGGAGTAGGCCGCGTCTTCATCATCACCGGAGCCAACTCGGGAATTGGCCTTGAGCTAGCTAAAGCTCTGCACCGTGGCGGTGCAACCATTTACCTGGCCTGCCGCTCCCCCGAGCGAGCTGCAAAGGCCATTGAGGAGGTCAGGAGTGCCTATCGAAACACCACCGCCCCACAGCACCACGCAGATGATGTCCCCGAGGGAGCCCTCCACTTCCTGCACCTCGACCTCGCGGACTTGTTCTCTGTACAGGCCTTTGCCGCGGCGTTCGCAGCGCGCGAGTCACGTCTCGATGTGCTCTTCCACGTCGCCGGCGTGGCTGACGTGCCGAGCGGGACCAAGACGGCGCAGGGCCTCGAGGCGCACCAGGGCATCAACTGCGTCGCGCCGCTCGTGCTGACACAGGCGCTGCGCCCGCTGCTCCGCTCCACAGCCTCCCTCCGCGGCGTGCCCGCCGGCTCCGTGCGCGTCATCTGGACGGCCTCCCTGTCCATGGAGACGTTCACGCCCCGGGGCGGCGTGGACTTTGGCGTCCTCGAAGACGACGAGGCTGTTTTCCGAGTCCACCCCTGGCGCGCGTATGGCGTGTCAAAGTGCGGGAACTGGTTCCTCGCGCACGAGTGTGCCCGCCGGTTCCGCCAAGATGGCATCGTGAGCGCGGCCGTCAACCCCGGGCAGCTGCGCACAGACGCCTGGCGCCATGTCTCCAGCGTCGTCATGTTGCTGCTGAGGCCTACCATGTATGATGCTCATATGGGTGTACTGCCGCTGCTGTATGCTGGTTTTGCGCCAGATGTAGCTGCTAGGCCGGATGGTTGTTACGTGTTACCGTGGGGACGAGTTATGCAGCGTTGTGCGCGCGAGGATATCGAGCAGGCCATGCAGGACGGTGCAGCAGAGCGTTTCTGGGAATGGTGCGATTCAAAGGCACGGAAGGCATTCAAGAAAGAGGCGTAAGCGTTGTTTACAATGAATCCACAAGGCCTTACAGAGATCGGGCTTTGGCCACATTGTATTTATTTTTTCACATGTAACTAACTTGCTCATCGGTTGAACAAGCTCTGATGAGAATGCTGTTTGAAGGACTATATTACTAGAACTCTGTCTTTTGCTATTGGTAGATTCTTTCCTGCGAATTATCAATCCGTACGTAGCATTCGGAGGTCCTGGATTGTGCGGACTACCTGAAGTCACAGGCATCGGGTGTAGATTTCCGGAACAATCTCAGCGCGGCTCATGAAGCCGGTAGCACTATCATTAGATGCAAAAGGCAATGCGAGCTTTGTAATTATAGACGAGTCAACTAGTTTCTGGCCAGGATCTGCATGAAAAGCCGAAGCGTTTCTCATAGACGCATGGACTATAGCTTCGACAAGGGTGCGCCCGGCCGTCCATAGACGATGGCAAAATTCCTGGCCAATCTGTTCTCGCCATTGTTTTGCGACACATCCGAGCTCGTAAAGCTAGCTCTGTGGAAGCCCCCGTCGGTCGTGATCAGCCTCCAGCGGGAGAGTATATCCAACGCCGTTTGGCTGCCATCACTCTGGGCATCGGCGTAGAGCAGCACCCCAATGATGCCCTCTGCGACCGCCCAGAGGATACTCCGTGCGTCTGCGATAAGGTCCGCCTGTGACTCCCTGGCAAGGGTCTCCTTCAAAGACGCCCACCAGTCCGCCGAGGGCGGGCTAGCTACTTTACCATCCGCCTCCTCAGGCCAGACGCTCGCTGTCTTGTCGAACAAAACATCCAATGCATCTATCGATTCTTGCCCTCCCTTGGGGTGCTTGAGGGCCCGTAGGAAGTCCGTGGCGAGGACGTCGGTAGTCCCCTCCCAAATGGACAGCACGCAGCAGTCGCGGTACAGCCTCGCGATGTTGAGGTGCTGGGCCTCCTCGTTCTCGAGGTAGCCCACACCGCCCAAAGCCTCCATGCAATCGTACACGAGGGGGATGGCATGCTTGCAGACATAAGCTTTGCAGAGAGGCGTGAGCACGCGCAGGAGCGGTGCTATGTGCTTCTGGTCAGGGGTGATGGCGGCCAGCGACTGAGGCAGCCCTGAACCCTTTCCCGCCTGAGGGTTCTCGTCCAGTCCTAGAATGTACGACGTGAAGAAGGTGAGCAGCATCAGGCCGTGGTATTTGGCCGTCATGTCCGCCAGCGTCTGCATGTGCAGTGGGCTCTGGGTCAGGAGGACCCGTTGCCCTCGCCCGGCGCCGACCTGCCTAACCTTGGCATATGCCCTGGCGATAGCGAGGGCGCGACCTGCATATCCCACAGCTGCTACGGATGAGTGAATACGCGTAAGTGTCAGGATCGTGCTTATCTCTTTGACCCCTTGCCCTTCGCTGCCCAGCAGCCAGCCCCGCATGTCCTCCAGCTCGAGCTCCGCCGTGGGCAGGGACCGGGTCCCGAGCTTGTTCTTCAGCCTTTGGATCCGCACCCCGTTCAGTTCCGCACCGGCGGTTCCCATAGGCCGGCCGGCCAGAGTGATCGCCGAGGAATCGTGCCGCCTCATGGGTGCGAAGAAGGCGCTGACTCCGTTCTGTGTGCGTGCAAGCAAGATTGTCATGTTTGAGTCAGTTGCGCTTGAGAACCACTTGAACCCAGATATGGACCAAGGGCCCAGAGGGATGTCCTCGTGGGCGTCGGCAAGGCCTGGCTCTGCTGAAGGCCTGTACTGGGCGACGGTCTCTGTGAGGGAGACATCGCTCCCGCCAGTCCGCTCAGTCATCCACTGGCCGCTCGTCCAGGCCTCGGCTGGATCCCGAGAGAGGAGACGCTCCAGCGCATCGCTGAGCACGCGGCGCTGCTCCGGTTCGAGGCCGTGCCCGCCCAGCTGCAGCAGCAGCAGCCGCGCCGCGCCGTCCTGCATGGCTGATGGGCAAGGGACGTTGGCAGCGGAGCCCTCCCACAGGTGCAGCCTCAGGAACTGCACGACGCGGGCCGATGAGCCCAGTGACGTGTCATATCCGGTGGCGACGATCCCCTTCGCGATACCGAAGGCCTGCAGGCTGCGCCAGCCCTCGCCAACGACGAGCTTGGACGTGGATCTGCCGAAGATGTCCCGGCCGTGGCCCGCTAGGTAGGGAGTGTTCTTCTCGGCATCGGTTACCCAGGCAAACACCTTGTCGGACAGGACGTCCTCGCCCAGCTGAGCGACTTCGCCCTGGACTTGGCTGGCCACATGACGTGGGACGAACACTGCGCATCAAGTTTAACATTTGCTCTAGCAAGGTGGAAAGGTCTGGGCGCTGGTGTCTGTGCGGCTTACGCTTCAACGATCTCTGGAAACTCGCGTCATCGTAGTACTGGTTTGGTAGCGGCGGCCGCTCCTGGAAGAAGCCGGCAGTGGAACTGGATGGCTTCATGGTTCTGTGCATGCGACTGCCTGTACTGGGAACGGAAGGCGCGGAGCTGTGGAGCTGATCAATATAAGATAAGATACCGCAGGGCCCATTTATGGAGACAGAAGCAGCTCGGAAGGAGTGGCTTGGTTGTATTGATGAATCGCGTCTTGGTCAAAGTATGGAGAGGGGTTGGACCGGGTGTGGAGACCCGAGGTTGACAGGACAGTATTGCAGTGCTATTGCAGTACTAAGACCAGGGGAAGACCAGGTAAACGCACGAATCACGGCAACTTGGCAGGGGGCTATCTTCACTTCAGCGGCTCTCAGCATGCAACCAACATCACACAATTTCCTCCAAGAGCGCCTTTGTATGCACCATCTATCTGGTACCCCTTTGCTCTTGGCAACATATGAGCTAGACATGTCAGGCAGGGTGATAGCTACCCGACTTGTCACCGCTGGTCGAGGCTAACTTCCGAACTCTGACTTTCCATATTTGGCTTTGTGCCAAGACACGACGACAGGATCAAGAAGGTTGATTTCAAACAATCTGTAGAATACAGGGGCAAACGGCGATACCGGATCACACGAAAGATCGGTCGATCCACTTCTTGTCTGTCAAGCTTAAATAAACATCAGTCATCCGCGTATAAGCCAGTATTTCTCTGTGTGGTATGTAGTATTTAAGTCCCCAGCAGAAATAGAGTTTTCCGAGAGGAACAATACTCATCCACTCTTTGTGCTGTGTTCTTCCTGTCTTATCGACGTGCCTGCATCGATATTGACCATGTCGCTCTTTCGTCAGTCTAAGTCCCAGCCTCGCTGGACGGGCGCCACGTTCTCTGCTCTGCTTGCCGCGAGCTCTATCACCAATGCCTTTGTTATTCCCCGTCAGATCCAGCAATCTCAGCTGCTGAAGAGTTATGACTATGTCGTCGTGGGAGGTGGCACCGCAGGCCTGACCGTGGCGGACCGTCTCACCGAGGACCCCGACGTCAATGTCCTGGTCCTCGAAGCCGGTGTATGGGGTGACATGGACTTCAATCTCCAGGTCAACTTCGCGACGAGACAAGGGGATATGATGGCCACGTTATGGCCTGGCGTCCAGTCTGTGCCTCAACCCAACCTGAACGGCAAGCCCGGCGAGGTGCTCATCGCAAGACAAGTTGGAGGCGGCTCATCTGTAAACGCTATGATAAACATGCGTGGATCTGCCGAAGACTACGACCGCTGGCAGTCACTGTTCGGGTCTGAGGCTCAAGAAGGGACCGCTGACTGGAGCTGGGACGGGATTCTGCCATTCTTCAAGAAGGTGGGAGTTAACTTCGTCGAATATGCAGAGGCGCTGAGCTGACCTTGTTTCTCCCACAATAGGGCCTGCACTTTACCGAGCCGCCACCTGAGCTCACTGAGAACTTTGACACTGTCAAGTATGACCCATCATACTGGGGCGACTCTTCAGAGATCTATGCTGGCTGGCCAAGGTTCTACTACCCAAGCGTCAACCCCTTGGTGGAGGCGTTCAAGGAGCTGGATGGCATTGAGTTCCCACCGGACAGCGGTGCTGGAAAGGCTGGCGTCTTCTGGTTCCCTACTCTCCAGGACCCCCGAACTGTCACTCGCTCCTACGCCGGTACAGGTCACTATCTGAACATCAACGCCACACGGCCAAACTACCACCTTTTGACCAACACCCTGGCGAGCAAACTCATTGTGGACGACGACCTGTCTGCCACGGGAGTCGAGTTCAAGTCCGGAAACAGCACCATTGTCACTGTCAAGGCAGACAAGGAGGTCATCGTGTCTGCTGGTACAGTTCATACTCCCCATCTCCTTCAGCTGAGCGGTATCGGCCCCAAGAACGTCCTCGAGGAGGGCGGTATTGACGTCCTTGTGGACTTGCCTGGTGTTGGCCAGAACTTCCAGGACCACAGCAGTCTGTCCACCATGAACATCACTCGTAAGTCCTACGCTAGGCTCAGATGGAAGTGGCTCTCGTGAGGACGTTTGATCTGACCTATTTATAGTCTCCAAGATCACAGATATCCACCCCAACCCCAATGACCTTGTCGATGGAAATGAGTTCAAGGACTGGGCCGACGAAGTTTGGGCGGCCAACAGGACCGGCCCTTACTCCATCGCCCTCAGCAACCTGGCCGGCTGGCTCCCCCTGACCGCCGTATCCGAAAAGGCCGAGGAGCTCGCCACCAAGCTGGAGCAGCAGGACTTCGCCAGCCTCTTGCCCGCCGACGCAGACACCACCGTCGTCGCCGGCTACGAGGCTCAGATGAAGCTCCTGGCCGCGCAGATGCGGTCCAAGGACACGGCCTTCACGCGCGTGATGCTGCAGCCGGAGCAGGGCTCCCAGGGCCCCGTGGCGATGCAGTCCTTCAGCCGCGGCAGCATCAACATCAACACGACCGACCCCTGGAACACAGAGCCCGTCATCGACTACCGCGCCCTGACCAACCCCGTCGAGCTCGACTTCTTCGTCGAGGGCATCAAGTTCGTCCGCCGCTACAACTTCGAGACCTCGCTGAAGGACAAGTTCGCCCCCGTCGAGTACACCCCAGGCTCCAACGTCACCTCGGACGCCGACCTCAAGGCCTACATCGCCGGCGCCCTGTCGCCGACCGACTACCACCCCGTCGGCACGTCCGCCATGATGCCGCTTGAGCTGGGTGGTGTTGTCGACCAGACGCTTCGCGTGTACGGTGTCAAGAACCTGCGGGTTGTTGATGCCAGCGTCATGCCCATGGTACCGAGTGCCAACACTTGCCAGCCTACCTACGCTCTGGCCGAGAAGGTAAGTCGTTGCTTAAATGAGTCCTTAGTTCTGCCTCATATCTTGAATTTTTGCGCTAACTAAAGTCGACTTATAGGCTGCGGAAATCATCAAGCAAGGCATTTAAAGATTCTTAGGTGCAATCACAAGCCTCGCTGAACACGGACACTTTTGGGACCTCGACCCAGGTGTATTGAATACGCCTTATGCCTTTCAGACTAGGTGATTAGAGTGAATTGTGTTGGAGTTTATCAGGGATAAAAGACCTGAGACAGTTGTCTCTTCTTTTGTACATATAAATAGTGCTGCCAGTGAGACCCAGCTCCTCTGGGGTTGTCTCTACATTGAACATACCATCCATGACGATTCTCTCAGGTTGCGCTGCCAGGCTTGAAGAAATTGGTGCTGAACGACGGATCATCTCTCGTCGACTGGTTCTGGTCTTCGGTGACGTGCGAGTTTGCGGTGCGGCCCCCGGTGGTGAGAGTGTTGCTGATCGAGGCGTCGTCCTTGGACGGCTGAGCTGTCCGCAATTCTGCGCCCGGCGGACTCTTGGCATCTGTACCGTCATAAGTCGCTGTCACACCGTGGAACTGGGAAACGTGAAGAGACGGTCTTCTTTTCCATAGAGTGGCATGCACTTATCACTGGGTCTTGAGTCATTCTGACTGCTTTCCGGGACTTTTCCTTTGCGACTTCTATTGTTGAGTGCGAGATTTCGCTTTTAAGTAATACGTATGTGGGCTTGTGACGCTCCATTTATGGCCATGGCGCGAAAGAAACGGCGTAGAGATTATGATACAGGCATGAGAGTACCCAGAGACACTTGACTTATCGCTCCGAGCCAGAAGCCATATATACGAAGAATTCCCCATGGGATTTTTCTTAGCTCAAAAGCAATCTAAGGTCGGGGCACACTGCCCCGTGGTACACAGATAGAGGCTGCCGACATTCCGCAACTTTCTGAAACAGCAGTATCGCGGCAAATCCTCTGCAAAGAATCAACACTACCAGTCAGGCATCTCTGCAATAAATGAAAAGACAAAATTGTATCAGATTTGAGTTGACGTCAAAGGAAAGTTGCATGGGCTTGACAGCTTCTAAGTTAATTTGCATATCCCTGTTTGATAGACCCCCCACAAATGCTGGTTCATTCCCTCTAGGCACAGCTTTCTCCTCCAACCTAATTCCACATTTCTGTCAGTATTTTGGCCACCCACTGTTACGCTTGCTATGCTGTGGTAGGTCTTGGCTGAATTCAAAAAGGGAAGGGCTGCCATGCATGCAGAATACAGGCGCTGGACGCTTCGAGTAATACGGAAAGGTGTCAAGAGAGGGGATACAGAGACAAGACAGCTGTCGTCAATACGCCAATTCAAAGTAAGATGGTGTTAACTTCTGTTTAAGGGAAAGGTTTAGTTGAAATTGTCGTGGAGGGGTTTTAAGCCTGAGGGGTGTGGAGCCCAGAGCCTCTGTGAATGCTAGCAGTCACTGGGGCGCAATCACCTCCACACACACTCACAAAAGACTTCAGACATCACCGACAGCCGAACAAAACACGTCTGCGAAACTACTAGCCCGACATGGCTTCAGAGCCAGCTTCATCAGAAAGCACGACCATGTTGAGAATTAAAGTCGGAGCGGACGACTGCCTCGTCAACACTGAGAAGATACCATACTTTGCAGCCTTCGCTAGATTCCAAAGGCTCTCTGGGAACAATGTAGCGCCAGAGCTTGTTCATGGCAACATCCCGTTCTTCCGCATCATCAACAGCTGTGTCGAGACTGGCTACAGGAACTTCTTCCTTCATTTGCCCCTCAGTCTCTGCGACTACCACACAGTCTGCGAGACGCTCGACTATCTCGTCGTCGACGTGTTGAAGGGCCAAAAGCTTCGAGATATAGCAGACGAGTTGAAAAGGGGGCGGCCGGACTGGTACATGCACAGAGAGTTAGTCAATGGACGAGTACTGGCGCGAGATGCTGCATTCAAATTGATATATTTGTTTGCTCTGAGCGAGTTCGAGTCCGACGTGGAAGACAGCAACACGGCATTCGACGCAACTATGTTTGTGGTATCGCATCCTGATATCTTCAAGTTTGCGGCCCGGAAGGTGGTACGCGCCGCCTTTGAAGACCGCTTTGTAGTGACGGACAAACAGAAGAAGAGACTCAACAAATGGCCGATCAAGGAACCCGCCGGAGAGGAATGGCGTGATGATGACACCACGACGGACGAGGAACCTATCGAATGTCGCTCTCTCTTGTCTGGGTCATCAACTTGAACGATGCGTATTGCGAAATTGTTTGGTTCTATTCGTCTAAGTCGTAACACTTCGGAAAGGATTGGAGAGCCACCAGTCACAGGGACTGCTCAGTGGATATATTGCGTGAGAGCGCAGTTGCAGAAAACATGGCACGTCTGATCTGTGTCCAACATCATCGCTGCATCAAGTGCTGTCTCCTCTACGTGAGCTTGAGGAAAAGGCGAGCAGAGCTTCATGACGGCCTGATCATTCTTTCCATCGACGGTGTACTGGTCAATGCAGATGGCCTCCATCTAAGAGTACCGGCTGCCCGTGCAAACGAGCCTGTCTCAGGACGAAGTCACAATTCGTCCGTACTGAAAAGGATTCCCCGTTGACCAGGATAAGAGTGTTGAACTCGGGCTATCCCCACATATAGATGATGGAGTGGAAAAAAGGTAAGGCGTGGGCGTCGGTTGGTTATGTCGTAAAATTACAAGCAATTGGGGAGGAACGATGGTCGCCGTCCCAAATTCCCAGGAGTCCGATGTACTTGGCAGGGTCTGGAAGAGGGTTATGCTTTAATGAACGCTGTGGGAGTAAAAGGACCGGATAGCAGCGCCTGCGGGATGAGTGGAGCAAAATGCGAAAATTTGTCACCTTGGTAGAAAGAGATAGTTAGGTACGCATTACATTCGAAGACTGCTGGTCTTCTACACTCTAAATCAGTCATAGTCACTAATTATCATATTGCCGATGAGTGATCTAAGTGAAGGTGTCAAATCTCAAAGTAACAACTGTTCAAATTATCTGCTACACACCAATGTCTTGGTCATCATCAACCAAATTCCTGGCACTGCCAGTCCATGTGTGCGTACTGACTGCATCGTCGTAGGTCTCGAGGCTGACACGCATAAATCGGAAACGGCCTGTGGATCTCTCAATTCTCACTTGTGCTAGATGCCAGGGACCAGCTACATCAGACTGGTTAAGAGCATCTTGCTCGGTAGTGTGACAGAGGGGCACATACGTATCTTCGGGCTCAGGGCCATATCCGACAGGAAGTGTTTCTGGCGGGCCTGCGGGTGCGCATTGAAGGACATCAATCAATGGTTTTAGATTGGGAAGGTCGTCTAATGGCGTCCTGGCTATAGATAGGAGGAGGGTGTGCACAACAGCATCGAGATACCGCCAAAGCACATCTCTGTCCTCATACTCAACCATCGGCCCGCAGTATAGCCATTTCTCCAGGTCAAAGCAGAGCTGAGATAAGTCATCCGTATAAGTGTTCAAGGGGTCCTTCAGCACGCCATTCTCTGCCGACTCAAAATCGGTGATGTAGAAATCAGGCCACCCGCCTAGAGCGCGGTTGTAATGAATGAGGATGTTAGCGTCGTGAAGGTCCGCGTGAAGCACCCCACTTGTGTACATGAAGTAGAGCGCGCAAACAACCTGTTTCAGAAGCCTGAGGATCAAGGAGCTCGGCATCCCCTGAAAACTTTCTTCGTAAGCCTCATGCAACTGGGAGACGTCGCCACCGTTATAATACGGCATGTATGCTACCCGCGACCACTTCACCTTCATCGCTTTCTGGGCTGCAGGTGCGTCGTTAGCTGAGAACAAATGTACTATGTGAGGCTGGGTTCCCAGCTTCACTGCTTGTTCTTGCAGGTAGAATAGGACTTTCTCCCCGTCCTCTTCTTCCTTGTCTTGATCGTTAAGACGTTTGAAACTCACCTTTCTCACTCGCAGTTCACCACTTCTCAAGTGTATAACAAGCTGCGCCTGCGAGTGTGCCCCACAACCTAAGTTCTTCACGAACAAGTACTGATCTGATCCATCGAGGAACAGGTGGCAAAATCTAGTAGTGTGAGTTGTGTCGGACATGATTGTGAGGTTGCGTGCGTGGTTAAGTCGGAAAAGAAAACCGACAGCTTGAGTGCTGGATGTTGAAAGTTAGTTGAAGACCAGCGTTAGTTGTATAACCAACTTTCAGCACTTGGAACACTCGACGTTGATTTAATAATGGATTAAAAATTCCGCATTCAAAGCATCGAGCCAACAATGGCCGTGAAGATACGACAATGCTTGGTCTAGTTTCTAAGGGCGAGGTTGACCCGGCACAAAGCGGGACGCGGAACGCAGACCGACGAACTCTCGCGACCCATGAGAACGTGGGGGCCATCACAATTCCCATTGTCCAAAGGGTTCCGAGTGAGTGAAAATTCACTTACCCCGGCGGTCAATCTCGCTAACGGCCTGGACCGCTGCCAGAGGTATACGGTCTGAGGATGTCAACAGAGACAGTTTTGATGCTGACAAGCTGTTTGAGTGGCATGTAAGCTATTTGCGCCCAGTGCTGATGCAGATGTCGCCATTTCCAAACATGCGCCGCGTCCTCTAACTTGGCTGATCAACAGTAATTCTCTAAGAGGTGCTTGTAGCAGGCCGCGTCGTCGTTGTGAGACTAGGAGTTAAATTGGAGTCTCATTCTACTTTTTCTGGACCCTGAGTATCTGGCAGATTTTGACCGGCCTTGCAAGGGTCTGTTACCCGAGGATCTCGGGGGTTAAACGGCGCAATTGTAAACCCGTATTCAACATATCCAGCGAGGGCTGTTAATTTCCATATATGGCGGTCGTTGAGTGGTCGGCACCGTCATCTTCGTCAAGGTGCAGCTCCACGTCTATCGGCTCATACAGTGCCTTCTGCCCTTCGGTGCCAAACCTCTTCAATAGCCACTCTTGTACATATCTCTGAGAAGCCCACCATGTGCGCTACCCAACCATCGAAATCCGTCCAAAAGTCGCTGTCCCAAAAGGTCAACATGGGGTTGCGGGGACGCGGCGAGTTTGGATGCTCGAAGTCGCCGATGAGAAGACCTCGTATATGGCGCAGAGGAGATAGGAAGAGGCGATAAATGGTGATGCTGGTCAATAGCGAGATGGTGTAAGCCACACCTATCTTCAGGACTCGATGGAGAGCCTCCTGAAGAGTTACATTATGGGAGTTACAGCTGAAATAAATCAGACCAATGGCCACCAGTAGATGGAAGCGAGCAATGTTCGCCTCCCAATGAGGCAAACTGCCGAACGATCCTTGCTTTCAGCTTTTCCGGTGATCTGTGCCTCTCTAGGAGGTGCCAAGGCCGAGCTTTTTCCTAATCAGAAACGGGTCCCCCCTTCAAAGTCTGGATGTCGCACTTCTAAAGCTTACCATTAAGAGCCCGAATTCTTCAAGCCATCCTATTGCTGCCTGAGGCACAACCCCGAGCCCCAGCAGTTTTGCCGCCGTTTCCAGCCTCGGGTACTAGTGGATCCAACTCGGAGTGAACCCCCTCGACGACAAGCCTACCACAATAGGACTGTTTCCAACCGATCATACCAGTACATTTCTCGAAAGAGACCGAGAGCACATCGATGACGTGAACGCTGGGGAATGTGTGACGAGGTGGCTATGTGCAGGATTGATGAGTAAATCACAACACGCTGACCACCATAAGCTCGTGAGATCCTTTGTTGGAATGTCTGATGGGACTGTATTGGTCTATGGTAAAAGAAGAGATGATGGATGGTCAGCGACGACAGATAATGGTTGGTTATGGGCGCACGCCTCATCGCGCCTTCACACACTCGTCAACCTCAGCCTCTCGCTTCCTGGCTTCGGACTTCCTACGCAAGTTAAACTACGACATGTCTCTTGGCGCCAATGCCATCCTGTCGAGGCAGCAGCATCGAGCATCAAGATAAATAGAGGGCATGATTCTGAAGTGAAAGGTTCTCGTCAGTCCAGCCAGCAAGCATCCCTTCCGAGACTCACACAACCACACCATCAGACACAAACAAGCACAAGATCTTTCTTCACCTCATCACCATGAAGTCCGTCCTCCTCGTCCTCCTCCTCGGCAGCAGCCACCTTGCCAACGCCGCCGGGAAGCACTTCTGGTCCTTCTGCGTCGTCACGGCGACCGTATGCCAGGAAGGCGACGAGTGCTCGATCCAGGAGTCGGTGTGGGCCGCCACGCCGACCGACAACTACGCCGACTGGGACCGCAAACAGCCAGACTATGCCTCGGAAAGCTCGGACGACGGCAATGCCTTCCGCCCCGTCGACACGGACGACTCGTGCCAGGGAGGAGGCGGCGCTGTCTGTGTCAAGCTGCGCGACAACCAGCTCTCTAATCCCTATGATGGTACCTCCTTGGGCTCGTGTCGCGAGGTCGAAGACCTCAACGGGCCGAATGTTAGCGGCGATAATGGATTCAGGACGGGCGACTGCAATGTCAGGCTAGAATGTTCGTGAATAAGGAACATGTCTGGCGGAAACGGGTCCGGCTGGTGTGCTCTAGCCAGGATGACTCATCATCCGTTCTGTGTTTATTCCGTAGCTTCTGCGGCGATGCGGACTTGGCTTTCTTCTCTTCTGCAACCAACAGCAACAATATTATTATTCACTTTATCTATTTAACAAGCTATAAGCCCGGAACTTAGTAATTTTGATCGCTTAACTGCTTCCTACTGTCAAGATAGCTTTGTACCTTCTAAATCAGTTGAAATAAAACTATTTGATCAATCGGCATTAGTACCTATGCGCCTCGCCTTTGACGGCCACCTTTGACGGTTGCTGAAAGAAACACGCGTCAAGTTACGTTACCTCATTTGTTTACGCTGTTAAAACATGGGAAAATATATTCCTTAAACCACCCACTGTGGTGCATCTCTCTTTACATTATAGTAGTGCTGTGTGGCTGGTGTGGAAGCGTTTTGATGATGACTGGCTTCAAGCTGGTCTCCAAACTATGGACTTGAGGGGAGTAGCTGGTCCATTTATTGGGCCCAGCATGTAGGCGGTGGCACATATGTTCATGAGACGATCCCGAGCCACTCAGTGTGAAGTGAACTTGACAACTGCATCCACCACTTTGTTTGTGGCCGTCAGGTTAGGAGAGTGGCCGGTTTGCAACTCGACCGTCTCAACCACCTTGCCCTCCTTTCCCATCAAATCAACCATGCTCTTCTGGTAATCCACGGGAACAGTGAGATCGCCGGCTGTGTAAATGTAGAAAACTCCAACCTTGTCACGCCAGGCTGGTGTGTTCACAATAGGGGAGTACATGCACTTCCCGTTCCAGCGGACAAGGCTGTCAATGAACGCCTTCAGCTCCTCACTGGTCAGTTGGTCGATGTAAGGCTCGCCGATGAAGCCCTCCTTGGGATAGTTGGGCACACAGCTCTGGTCCTCGTCAAAGCCAAACGCCACAGGAATGCGATCCATGTGGCCGAATTCGTCCACCTTGTCAATCATGCTCTTGCCCTCTGGCAAGGCGAAGGCGGCCATCTGCAGCAGTATGATTCAGCAAACAGCAAGCAAAGCACCGAGGAAGAAATATCCCTTGAAGCAAGGCACAACCCAGGCCATAGCGTGCCCAAAGCCTGTCTCAAAATCTACAGCCTGTATGCCTTTGAGCCACAGGCTACAGGGGGGTTATTTGTTTCTTCCCAGGGGTAAAAGATTGTATCCTGAAGCTGCTTACATAGATGAAGTGGGAAATGCCTCCTTGGTAACCTCGGGCGGCGCGGGCCGCCTTGCTCAGCCCATACAGGGCGTTGGTGCCGACTTGACCGCCGTAGCTGTGCATCAAGACAGCGACAGTGCGGCCCGCCTCGACAAGGCTAGTCGCGTAGGATCGAACGGCTTCAGTGTCTGAACCAAGGCCAGCGTTCGGCGGTCGGCTCTCGTTCATGGAAAGGTGCCTCGGGACGTGCACCTCGAAGCCTACGGCTCGAAGGGCGCTGATGAGCTTGCGATAGCTATCAGGAACGTGCCAACCTCCGTGAACGAACAGGAGGGTTGGCTTAGTAGGAGGAGTCATGATGAAATAAGACAGTGATGGTATGGAGGCTTCAAGGGTTGTGCTTGTGTATACGTGTGCGTGGATGTGTTTTTGTTTGCGTCGTGGCGGAATTGATGACGTGGACCGTTTCTAAATGACACCAGAGGAGGCTAAAACCTGAGGTTAAACATTCCCAGGAAACTGTGAGTTTGAGGCAAGTGGTTGGGAAGGTTAGCTGTGACTGGGCTACGACTGTGATTGGGCCACAAGCATGCGTTGCATGCTTGTTGGCTGTTTGTTGGCTGCAAGTCTACTCTGTGAACCTCACGCCCCCACCGCATTCCAGAGTCCGTGTATACTAGAGTGATGTCAGTCAAAGCTAGCCTGGGAAGTAGGTCTACGATACTTGGTGCCACAGGGCCCAGATCGAGTGGAGAGGCGTTGTGTAAGATGATATAGGACGGACAGTGAACAGACTACGACTTCGGTAAGGCTTCCATGTACCTCTACTAGTATGATTCTAAGATTGGACATTCGCTCCAAACTAACGTTACACGCCAGTCAGGAACACATTGGCCAAGTTACTTCTTGTTAATTTATGAAGCTGTCTCCGTGATGATCCTTCGAATATGCCCTGTACGTCTGCTCTTGTTCAGCCTTGCCATTTTCGTCTGCTTCAATAGACAGATCCACAGTTTGATCATGTCTCAATCCGCGCTCCCCACATCCCGAGCCACAAATAGCAGATGTGCGGCACATACCTTACTTCAAAATCGTGATCCTGTTCCAGGTAAATGCCTAGGCACGTAGACCTGAACTACTGGTACAGTTGGCCTGTTGACGGAGATCAAGTGCCTACAGGTTTACTAGATTATGTTTTGCGCAGGGCTTGTTAGATGTTGTTATAAGAGTGAAAAGCTCAGCATGTGACAACGACGAAACCGCGATATGCCGGTCTTCTACTATGATGTAGTATATCCCATTGTGGTCCTTCAGTCTCCAGTGTGAAGATGGCTGAAGTGCTGTTGACAATGGAAAAATTCCGAGTCCATTGTATCAACTAAGTATGGTCAGAAGCATCTTTTGAATTTGAGATTTAGGTGCTATCTGAGAGCCACATGAAGTCCACCAGCTTCCGAGGTCGGTGTGTTCGCATTTGACGATGAGGGCATCTGTTGGAGTGTGGTCATCGATTTGGCTGGACCAGATAGACCTTCTCTCAACATGCCTGTGTACCAGTACTCACTCTCGGACCTCCCCTTCTCAAGCACACTTCGGAGCGCATTGAGTAGTTCGCTCGATTCGGCGCGACCCTGAGTCCGGGATACAGTAATTGATGGAAGTTGTACCACAAGTAATCGCGTTCGGACGATGGTAAGGATGTCGCTGATAGCTGTCGCTCGTGCTCCGTTGCATTCCGGGTCCTTCTCGATGTGGTCCATACATGCCTGGACTTTAGGATGAACTCGGACCCGATCTCCTGCTCCGCATCCTTCCGTCACCCAGTATGGGCTACAGCTCTCCAAAGTCACATTCATACCGCGAATGAACACTTCAAGCTCGTCCGTACCATAAAGCAGCCAGACGATGAGCTCCAAGATTATGCAGCCAATGGACCACATGTCATAACGCCCAGATCGTGTAGAGTGGGGGTCGGAGGCTGCCTCAGGCGGCTCATATGAAGGCCTGTCGAGAGTAGAATCTCCTCTTACATGATTCCTATTCCATCCTACTCCACGTAGTCTCATTGCACCCACTCGAGAGCCATCCTCGTATCTCCATATATCCTCAGGTTCCAGGTTCCCATGTCGACTGGGGTACAAGCTTGCCCCAATGGATTCCAAGTAATGCAAGGAGCGGAGAGCATCGACCAACCCAGCCAGCTGTTGAAATATTGCACGGACGAAGCCGGCTTCCAGACTCGGCCGTGTATCGCTGGCGTAGAAGTCGCGGAGATTACCGCCGTCAGGCCACTTGTAAATGAAGTACCTGCCTCGACCCGCCCACGTGATAATCGCCTCCATCTTTACGATGTGTAAGTGACCAAGCTTTCTTATGTCTTCAAGAAACTCGTCTTCCTTCTTCCACCTTTCGTCGGCGTCAATTTCCGAATAAGTCGCCTCCGTCTCGCATGCCTGAATTGCTGCGGTCGCGAGACTGTTATCGAGCTGGAGAAAAGCTGGTCAGCAAGCATCAATGATCGCATTCGCTAATGACGCACCTTTCTCATGGGCTGTTCCTGGTGAGCCTCGTGGACTGTGACCTCCCACAGCTTGCGGGATCTGCCTTCGGGTGTCTCGTTTGGGGCTAACGCAAATGGGAGTATATGATGAGGCTCCAGGTCCATGTTCAGGACGTCCCTGCGGAGGACGGGGACAAGGAACATCCATTGCCTCTGTCTGAATTTGTGGGTGATGAGCGCTGTCCATTGCAGTTGAGACCAGGGAGCTTCGCCTGGATCAGTAGACTTGATAGGTAGGCTGCTGTCATCGAAAGCATTTGACTTGAATAGTCTCATCGCTTCATTAAGTGATACTCCTTCGACGCCACAAATCAAACTGATGGCAAACACTTTTTTGGCCGACCCGAAAATGAACTGTATTAGGTCGTCGTCAACGCGAAGGTCGATTTGGTCAGAGGAAGCCAGATCCCGAGCACCACTGAGCTCACCGACGATGGCTTGTTCTGTGATGAGTTGATCAAGATTTCCTTCTGGCATGTAGACCTGATGAGAGCCGGGCGGAAACGTGCTGACCACTAGGCCTTCCATTATTTGGTCCCCTAACGGATGAGAAGTGATTGAGAAGAGGCTACGGTCTGTATTGCCACCGGTGACGGCACTTGAGCTGGCGTCCTGGTTCTGTCCTAGGCGGGGAAGGGAAAAAAGAGCAATACGCTGTAAATGCTGGCCGAGGTGCCGTCGGAACTCGTCCGAAGTCACGACCAGAACTCCAGCATCGCTGGTCTCTCCCCTTGCCCAATCCTCGTCGCAGAATGGGCATTCATTGGGGTGGATAAATTTGGGTTGCCTCCTCGACTGCTCAACCACCATTGGGAGCTGTTGAGGTGATATGTGGTCGGAATGGTGTGTTTCTATGTGACTTTGCAATATTTCTGCCGCGTCTGCTACCTCACCACAACGGAAGCAGGGCCAGGTACCACGATGAATGAGAAGTTCGTGGTCAAACCACGCATGTTGTGACTGGTAGGTATCGAGGCTACAGCCGGGGTACGTACACACGTATGGCTCTAGATCACTGAGAACGTGTTTCCTAGAAATCGTCAGCAATTTTCTTCAATTCAATGAAAGCGCCATAAATCCATACCTCCAATGTTTTACCTTGTCGGTTGTATTCAACTTCACAATCTTCCGGCAGTAAGGACATAGGAAGAACGAGTTATTGTGAGCATCAGACGGCAGAGGGGGGAAGGCAGTGTCATCATCGACGGACTTGTCGATTGTCGTGGCATATGACACTAGGGTTGGAGTTGGTGCTGCTTGGAGAAATTTGGGAAATTCTCCAGAGGCCTCGTTGTCAGCAAGTAGGTCGGTAGCCTCTGTTGTCGCTAGGAAACTCCGATGCCTGTCACCGGCGGTCGTCACAACTTCCTGCCTGGACTCCGGGCCAAGTCTTGGAATTTCGGTCTTCTTGCGATCTTTTGCGGCATCGGTTCCCGACAAGCGATCATTGTGTTCACGGCAGTACGTAAAGTATTGCCGCCGATGAGCATTTGCCAATCCGAGCCGGACAACTAGGTCACCTCTACCCCTGCGTTCGACTGCCGGATAGCGGTCCCTTATGTACATTTCGTCCATTTGGCTGGCAAAGCTGTCTGTCTTTTCTGCAGCTCTCTTGTGTCTTTCATTCGGGGCGAACTTGCGTATGAAGACAGAGGTTTTGAATAGGCTATTGATGCTACCTCTGATCGCTGATGCCAATTCCTCGATTTCAGTGGCCGAAGACACCTGTGGGGGGTTCTCGCCAGAAGATGTTTTTGATGATTCCGATCCACTGCACACGTCAAATTCGGCAAGATCGGTTTCTGGGTTAATCAGTGGTAAGGCTGTCCGGTTCTGCTGCTTGCCAGAGACAATATCCAGGGCGCTACGGGCAGAGTCGCAAAGATCAGCGAGCAGTCGCAAGATTGCATCCCGGATAATAGCGTTGTTTCGGAGACGATATTCCAGCGAGAGTTTCGATTCGGGGTCGTGAAAGGCTCCCAGGTTTCCAGTCCACTGATCAAAACGCTCCTGATAATTCTCTATCTCTCGTAGGTCGACGATGCCTGGTCGACTTGGGGATTTAGCACCAGCGACCAGTGAAAGTAAAGATTCTTTGCAGGCAATAGATCTCGCTTTTATATTCCCCGTCTCCATAGCTGTAATTTTTGCAGAAAGATTCAGTAGCTCCCTCGGGCATGTTGTATGCATAGGAGTTTCAGCTGCAAGAGAAGAGAAACAGCGGTAGACTAACCAAAATGTCGAGTTGAGGGGAGCTTGAGCGGGGCACATATGGACGAGTTGTGCACACACTGAGTAGTGCTCCAAGGCGGCTGTGAGGTTTGGGGGTAGCGTACGTTACACCTCATCTGCAACATTATGGGGCTTCGTCTTATCAAGTAGGCATGTTCACCAATCATCACGTTGAATGCAGGAGATGTTGATCATTTGGAAGGACTGATCGGGAACAAACCCCGCTCGTTCCGATGCCGTCAGCTGAGCCGCTCGCAGCCTGCATATATCAGAGTGTGAAAAGGTCTGCGTAGTCACTTGTCTGAATTCAAGGTGACCCAGTCCATAACTTTTCCTTTCCCATGTCTATTGCTTTTGTGGTGTCAGACGTTCTTTTCCATGAACATTAACAACTTGTTCAACTAGAGAAATCGTCTATGTCAGGCATTGAGATTGTTGGTCTCGTCCTCGGAGCCTTTCCCATCATTCTCAATGGTCTCGAGTCCTATCGCAAAGGCTTTGAGCCTCTCGACGAATGGTGGCAATTTCGTACGCACTTCATTGCCTTCACCGACGATGTCAGACATCAAATGATGAAATACAACGAGAACATGATCAGGCTCTTGGATCCCATAATCATATGCACTGACGGCGAGAAATTGGCCGCGCTGTTGACAGTCCCCTGCCAGAGCCATGCAGAAGTTGATCTAGAAAGCATCCTACGAGGACGTCTGGCCAGCGAGCTGGACAGGTTCTTGAGGATTGTTCACCGCATGCATGAACTTATGTTAGCCTTGAACAAGCTCCTTCAGATTGAAGATGGAAGGGTAAGATGCACACCCAGTCCTCTCGAGACAGAATGTGCTGACACTGGATCAGATACCATGGCTCGGCAGCGACCAACAAAGACCATGGCAGTGGCACTTGAAACGAATACAGATAAGTTTCTCTAAAGGAAAACAACGCAAGGTCAAAAGGCTTGCGGAGCACAACAAGGAACTCGAGGATATTCTTGGCTACAGCGAACGTATCATACCAATCGCGGACAGAAGGAAGACATCCGAGCCTGTCACCCATTTGGAAAATTTGCGAAAACACGCGTACGCTATCCACCGTTCGTTGGCAAAACAATGGAGGTGCCAACGAAATTGTCAGACCCATGCTGCCCACCTCAGCTTGCGCGCCGAGGAGGTTACAATCAGCTCGAATGTCATATTCAGAACCAAGAGTTTACCGCAGTCACTGGATGCGAGTTGGATACGGGAGGTGGTCATTAGAAAAGACGAGTCTGTGAGGCCCCCGGGACCAATAGATGTCGGCCGTGTGCGGCAGGCAGACTCTATCACGGCTGTACAGAAGACCATGATGCAGCAAGAACTTGTATCTCAAACTATGCCGAGCCTCAAAGCTCGGATTTTGAAGAAGTTGCAAGACAGGATGTCAGCCATCAGATTATCTTCGGCCAGACACAGAAGATCGCCATCTATGTCGGACAAAACCGAACTAGGACTTGGCATCTCTACATCAAAGACCTCGTCCACTTCATCCACCACGTTCGAGAAACTCGGGAACTCTTGGGGGAAAAAGTCGCCTCCACTAGGTACAGTCGCCGAGGTTGAACAAGCTAAGAATCCCTGTCGAGGGAACACCATGGGCCCTGGGCCTATCGGTGACCTCTGTGCGTTCTTGACCGAGCAGAACCAGATAGCTGGTACACTCGACGAAGAAGATTCGCAACGGACCCTTACCTTCTCCAAAATATCCAACGAAAGGCAGCAGCAAGTGAAAGGCAGAGCAAGACTGCACACATTCTCCGAACTTTTGGACGCGCACCACCAAATGAAGATCAATATTTCAAGGCGAGGTCGCTTCGAAATAGCAACGCACATAGCTTCCGCACTTTTGCAGGCCCACCTTTCTCCCTGGTTGTCACCAAAATGGAACAAGAACGAGTTCTACTTCTTCGTCGACATGGAAGCTCACTCCATCTCCAGCATATACCCGTCAGTGTGCTGCGAATTCACCACCAAGCCCGAGACCACCATCTTAGACAGCGAAGGCGGAGACAAAGATCCAGTAGGAGAGCAGGACAACGAGGAGGAGACACGCACGCGCCTCTTCACACTGGGCGTCATGATCCTGGAGCTCATGTTCGGGCACACCATCGAGGAGTGCCAGTCCCGCCGCGAGTACCTCGGCGCCGACGGGCGGCCCAACGACCAGACGGACGTCAGCACCGCGCGGCGCTGGTCGCGCAGGGTGCTGGGCGAGAGCGGGCCCGACATGTCAGACGTGGTGCGGCGGTGCCTCGACTGCTCCTTCGGCCCGCAGCCGAGCTTCGCCGACGGGCGGTTCCGCGAGGCTGTCTACGAGGGCGTCATCCTACCGCTGGCCAGCTACACTAAGCTGTGGCCGGAGGTGATGCCCTGAGCATTGATAGATATGACCACATGCTGGGTTACGCCTGAAATTAGTCTTAGTGGCTCTTATCGGTGCAGCCGGTGTACTCCTGAGAGCTGTTCGAACTGTGCTTCTTGAACATCCAACAGAAGAGGGATTTTGGGCAATGAGGATCAAATTCCAATCTCATTGGTCTCGTCCATGTGCTCACAGAGATTTTGTCACGCGAGATTAGTATCAATTGATGGTTCACTGTGATCATTCAACTAATGACAACGTAGCAATTTCAATTTTCTTCACTCTTGACACAGCCGGTCACAGCCGTTCACCCTCGCAACCCCTCAATCGTCACAGAATTTTCAATATCTGACAATGTAATTCACTCCCATCCTTTTTGCCGAACTCGAGTAAATTGAGTTCGGCTACATCTTGCACCAAGTTTTCTCCAGCCGCCTTAACCCCCGACAAGCATCAGAATCGCCGGTCCAGAACCCTTCACGACGTCCTGGGTGCTGGTGCCAGCTCAAACACCACAGATTACCAAGTCCGACCACCGGGCCGTAAGACCACGCCTCCTCAGTCCTGGTCAAGTACATCCGAAGGCTCAGCTTCATCCCAGTCCTCTGCGTCGCTTCGCGGAGATGGAGGCGGCAACTCCGGTGGTGCGTTCGCAAAAAAATAGACTGGCGCGCGCTGCCAACCCCCCACTACAGTGGGCAACTCAGGGTTACGTATGAAGATGCTTCTCCTGAGATGAGACACGATACTGTTGCTTCCAGGTCTATACTCATCATCGGTTTCTATGATCATTTGACGATAACCCTCCTGATCTCCCCCGTCCTGCCCGATCCACAACGTCACGTGGATCCCTTGGTACGGGTCCCTCAGTACTTGTGCCCCTTCGAGCAAGAAACCGCGAATTATTCTGATCATATAAAGAGCTTGATGGTAAGGCCTGCCGTTGACCTCGGCAGTCCTGTTTGGTCTTGATCTAAACTCGAAATGGTGTCGTAATCGCAAGCGCCTCCGTCGCCCAATGTTGAACAGAGCAGTGGTCCAGGGGTATGTGGGCCATGAGCGTTGATTAGCGTCAAGAGCACTGGCACTAGTAGTCGAGACTGACAGTCGTGGATCCTGCGGATGCTCAGTAAACGTTGCGCTTCTATAGAGTAGTGAAATTTGTATTGGGGACAAGAATTCGTCCACTCACCTCAACTCGATCATCAAACCAGCTAGGTGCGGGGCCTCTAAAGTTTAGACGCAAGTGCTGGAACGGCATCCGGTCCAGTATGTTTGCCAAATTTGGTAAGCGACTTAGACCATTGGTCCAATTAGTTATGCCTATACCAGTCCAGTCGTCTCGCGGTGCAAGCATTACTTCCCCGGTGCCTCCTCCCTCGCCGAGAGGTGGGGGCTGTTGCGGGGCCGGTGCCGCCGTTAGATCAAGTTCAATGTCCGAGAATAGATCTAGGTACCATTGTGGTCGGTTGGTAAAAAAGGCTTCCGCAGCCAGTATACCATGGTGCACGTTGCGGTCCGATCTTATAATGTTCTGCGCTCTTGGGTGGGTGAACCGGAACGTTTGGGAGAAGAAAAGACCAAACGTCTCGTAGCGGACAAGTCGAGTGACACGGAGCAGACCAAGCCTTTCACCGTCAGCTGGTAATTGTGCAAGCGCATCATCATCCGCCGAAGGCTCATAAGTTATGGCTGCCATCTCCCTCTGCCAAGCCTCCCGGCTGGGATCCCACACCGACTCCCTCTCGGGGTAGTTCATTACGTCAAGGACATGACGTCTGTTCCCCCTGCTGGTCCGGGTAAGATTTCGAACGATCCGGGACTCTGGGGCATTTCTACCCTGGCGGACTCGGACAGCCGCAATCTCATGGAGAAGGGGATCCAAGTCTTCGAAGTAATACCTGTATATTTCATAGCGTAGCTCCGGCGGAAGGTCGTTGAAAGTCACAATGTGTTGACGACGCTCGAATCGTGGGGGTTGCCCAAATAAAGACGGGCGGTTGGCGGGTGGGCGGTTGTCAGACGGGCTGCCGCCAGGCGGGCTGCTGCCAGGCGGGCGGTTGCCAGGCGGACGGTTGTTTAGTGGGCGTCTCACAGGTTCGGGCTCAGGTTCGGGCTCCACGTACGGAGGCCGATCCGCGCAGTCGCAGCCGTCACCCTGTGCCGCCTGGACCTGCCGGGCGTGCCTCACGAGGCGATCGAGAGCTTGCTGCAGGCCCTGGTTGCTCAGGTCATCTCCGAGGTATCTGGCGTTGCACGGCACGTCGTCGGATGGGCACATGCACGGGTCGCACTCGCAATTCGGATCTCGTTCGAGAGCGCCTGCGCCTGCGCCGGGGTCTTGTATACTGGCCTCGAGGTCTCCCAGGCTTTGGTTGATGACTTCCGTGGTGACACGAGCAGCCCTGCGGCCGCAGCATGTCCCTGACATGGTGTTGGAGCCACGACAGCTGGGGGGGAGGGGGAGGGGGGCTGCTATGAGTTGTGAACAGGTATCAAGTAGGAACATATGTGGGAAGTATGAGGGAAAGGAATCCAGGATTTTCGTGTGTTCTACGAGTATGTTAAAATTGGGTCACGAAGTTTGTAAGTTTGTAGTTTGTTCAATTTGGTGGTTGCAAGCGGCTGCCGGTTGCAGTGGCCATCGCGGATGGGATGAACAAAGAATGAATTGCGGTGACTGCGCTAATGATGAAAGCAAATGGTTCCTATTGAAACTACCTTTGTCTTCGAAAAGAGATCTCAAGCAGATTGCCATTCAGCCCAGAAAATTCGCACAACCTGGTGGAGATTCTTACCTAGTACCGGCCTAGAACGAAACCCTCATCTTCAAACTCCGATGAAGACATGTCTTCCGGCTCGTCGGACTCGCTATCCGTCTTGACTGTAGAGTCTACAGTTGGTCGGTGGTACGTCGAAGGGCTTATCCTGACAACTTTCAGCTCTTCACTAGATGAGTTGATACTTACCTGAGCTACGTGCCACGGTCCATGAATACCTCGTGCATTCCGGGCCTCTTCCCATGTGTTGTAAAGGAGTGGCAAAGGTGGGCTATGTGATTCTGGAGTAATCATAAAAGGGCGCATGTCTGTCGAAGTGGTAGCAGGTGCAGCTGAAAATAGCTTGAGAAGGGGACCCAGGTTAGGCAGAAGTGAGGCTGGGCCATGGGCGAGCCTGCGAAGTTCTGGCTCAATTACGGCTTCCAGATACTGCCTGAGGGCGCATTGAGAGCCAGAGTCGATTTCGGCGCCGAGCAACTCCCGGGTATGCACCCAGACCTTGTATATGTCGATGGGCAGACCGTGTCTGTTGGCTGCTCTTATTGTACCGCATGTTGACCGTCCGAAATCGCCCAGGAAGAATTCAAGTTCAGGTTCTTCAGAAGCAATACACTGATTCCAGTGCAAGAATATGTTCTCATCGTGTGCGTCTCCGTGAATGATGTAAGGATCCATCGCATACATAAAGCTTAAACCTTGGACTACCTGTTGAATCATCTTGCAGATGAGAGACGGCGGAAACAAAATACTTCTGGTTCGGCAGGCTTTACGGAGATCGCCAAGATTGCCTCCGTTGTAAAATTTGAAGTATTTGACACGATGGTAAAGCAATTTCCGACCGCCTCGCTTTTGTGGTGCTGGTACGTCTTCTGCCATGAGTAGTTTGGTAAGGTTAGGCTGGACACCACGTAAGCGAGCCTGTGCCTGGATTAGAAACAGGTGTCTTTCTGGATCTTGCTTTTCTAACTTCCACTCATCTAAAAGAGCCTTGTTGGCTTTACGGACGATCGGTTCACCCGTTTGCGCATGGACAACAAGCTGAGTGCTTGTTTCACGAAACTGGGCGCTTGTTTCGCGTCCTAAGTTTCTGACAAACAGGTACTGATCTTCTCCATCCACAAAAACGTTGCAGTATTTTATCTCGAGCGCTTCCATGGTGACCAGTGTCTCTTCTGCGAAGGGCTGTCAACGGACGTGTTGTCGATGATTCGTGGTGGAGTACTCGTAACCAAATCACCTGAGTGCAGTCCCTCTATATGCAGCGCGTGCTCAATTTTTAGTATCGGGGTCATGGGCAAGCCGGACAGTTTAGTAAATTATATGGGCTTTCATCCAGCAGCAACAGTACAAAGTTAATCGGAGAGACATTGTCACAGAATCAAAATAATCAAAGTGAGCGATAAAGGCCATTGTGTGACCTGGGAAGACAAAGCACCCGCTTGATGGACAAATATATTTTGCTGTGATCAAAGAATAACGTCCACAGACCTCGTATACGTCACTCAGCTAATAGCGAACCAAACGTCATGTAGACTCCAATTCAAGGCTAGTGATACCCTCTCACAGGCGTAGATTCCGGCGTATGGAGCACCGTCACCAGCTCATGGAGCACCGTCACCAGCTCGCTCGACAGAGAATACGGCGCCAGGAGATCCGACATGACATATTGTAGCGCTTTATGAATCGCAGTTGGAATTCTTTTCGATATTTATAGGGTATCTTCGACATCTAATCTAGGAAATGTACAGCTCAAGTGATCATCTCTCGGTATACAAACCTAAGGAGCTTGAGATTGCTCTTCCATCCAGGCAAAAAGACACCCATCATTCTCGTCATAGTCCCCCCAAATATTGGCGGATGCTCTTCCATAAAGTCACGCCAGTGCAAGCATCCCTTCATTCTCAATTTTGGGTGTACTGGTTCAATCTCCTTCTCCGGGTCGCCCACACCCCATTGAAACCTCGACCCGCTCGTGCGCAGAAACTTGACCGAGCCTGAGAGCCGCGCAACCATAGGACTCACATGGTCCGTTATGATCTCGCCGCTGCTGAAGTAGCTGGCTATGTCGTGGAGAACTCGCTTCCCCTCGGTGGCTGTGAGGAAAGGAAATAAGCCCTCCGCTACTACCAACGTTGGCCTGTCGTTAGGAAGGTCTTTCATCCAGCCTTGTTTCGTGACTTGGAGCGCCCGGAGCGTGTAGTCCCCGGGTGGACGCGGGAGCAGTTGAGCTCGTGCTTCGACTACCCGGGGTTGGTCGACGTCGATCCATCGGACGTTGGAGCTTGTCCTCATACGCAGGTACCTGCAGTCTAGGCCACAGCCTAGGTGCAAGACTGTGATAGGCTCTTCTGTGTGCGAATTCAGGAACTCCTGAAAATGTGTACACAGTCAGCCATATTCTGTTGAGATTTCATTGGTGTATCAAAGATAATCGTAGAGTCATGAAGATTGCGTCATACCTGGCACCATGTATCCAAATGTTTGGTCCGATGCATGACGTACTCAATGAAGCGATCATCTCTGATGAAATGGCTCGCGCTCAAGTCGATTTCGCATTTGTCCAAGATTTCTTGGGAATATGGGTCGCCTAGTATAGGCTCTGGAAGTTGAGCATCCAGGGACCTGAAGAAAACCATTGGGATAGTTGTTTCTTCAGGGCCGTTAAGTCGCAATTTCACTTTCGGTGACCCAGTCGTGTCTTTCGACCATTTGGAAGTGTCCCTGAGCGATCCTCTTTGTTCCCATGGACCTCTCCCGACGCCTGACATCCAGATTGTTTTATCAAAATCATTTAAAACGCATGGAATTACAAAAGAAAAATCTCAAAACAAACATTAAGTCGGAAGAAGCATGTCACATTGCTCGAATGGGTAGTGGCTGCTGAGCAACAGCTCTTTTTGTGAGTTGGCACGGAGCTACACTGGGGGTCTGCTGTGGAGCACACTTTCAATCGGTGTACATTTGCATACGTACCCCGGCGTCCTCGTGAGTGTTTCACCGCCAACGAAATGAGCTTATTTTCAGTTCCTTCCCGACACTTGGGACATCCCTATCCCTAACTCGCAGAACCCTCCCGATTCGGGAAGCTCGCTCGTCAGAAGGAGCCGGTCCTTGGGGCAAAGTGCTTGTCAGACCCGGTTTTTCTATCACATATCTTAACCTACAAATCATATTCACGGAGCTCGTATGCATATCAACAATGATTGTCGAGTGGTTATGCGGTAGCCTAGATCGGCTCGGTCCGCTGCGCTTCTTGAGGACGTCTGGCGCGGTTGCCGACTGGCCGACTTTCCAGCAGGATTTTCAAGATGGAGACTACACCGCTATCACGGACCCAGATATGCATGACGTTTCTTGGCTATCCGCCAGTAAACCATGTTCACCTTCGTGGCTAATTGACAACCTAGCACACAACTCCGAATTGCTCTTGCCCAGTAGTCGGTCTCGCCGAATCATGGGTGATCGAGACTCCGTTTGTGTGCAGCATTGTCATTTAAGGAGTGACGGCTCTTTACGTCGACTTGCTGCCACATCGGGAATTCCTTAACATGTGCAAGAACCAGGTGCATGTGAAAATGCAGCCATTGCTAATCGATGAGCAAGGTTATGCTCATAACGGCGAACTGCTAATACGATCCTCCAATGCATTGTCTTTGTCTTCCACTACTGAAAATCGAGCCTCGAGAAATCATCGTCTTAAGTTGGAGGTTCTTTAAAACACCAAATCTCTGCTCATTCACGATCTCAATGGCCGAGTAATAGGCATGGATATTGACTGACTGACTGCTTCAATCACTCCATCTTTTCTGGTGGCCAATTCGCCACCATGCACCACGAACGCACTCCCTCCATATCTTTGTCGCTCAATGCACCTTCTTCCTTCATTCCATCAGTCGGAATGCTTCTCACCACTTTTACAACACGGAACCCAAAGTATCCATAAACATCCCTTGCTCTCTCATTCCCTGCTACCAGCCACAGCGGGACTCCATCCCTTCGCGCCCTGGCTACAAACGGCTCGATAACCGCCCTGACGGCCCCCTTCTCGGCCCGGTCGGGATCCCTCGCCATCAAGCTCAGCACCCAGAATTTTCTCGAGCCCTCAAAGACCTCACGCCTTGTCTCCTCATACTCCTTCAGGAATCTCGCAAAGATCGGCCTCTGGTGGGAGATATCCTCGATGGTCTCCTCGGTGCGGTCGGGCGCGATGCTCTCCGGCGGCTCCCAGCACGCGACGGCTGCGAAGCCCGCGGCCTCGGCGATGAACGAGCCTGCAGCGACCTTGGTCTTGGTGCGTGCTATGCAGGCTTCGTACAGCTGAGAGGTCGTTACCGGTACCGCCATCCCGGTCTTCTCACGCTGGAAGAGGATGTTCAATGGATCATGGAGGACAGCACGTGCAGATATCTCTGCGATGCGGTGTTGATACTCAGGAGAGGTGCCTATTGTTGTAGGCACGTGATGATTTGATGATGTTCGTCCGGGGACAGATATACTCGGGCCATTGAGGGTGGTTGCTTCCATTGTAGCCGTGTTTTACTATGTCTGTTTATTACTCGAGTAGTGTAGCCAGATGGGGCTGTATAGTAGTTGCAACTTTCGAGATAAGAACGCTTTCACAAATAGGTGAAGGACGGGTTCATCCAGATCTCCAGAGGTAATTGACTCACCCTGAACTCCTAAATCCTTGAGCCCAGAATCCTTGCATACCGCGGACGCGCAGAAGGGATGACTCACCAACGTGAATTCTGGGAGCTATACCCCAACCGGGAGCACTTTACAAGGGCCCGAGATGCAATTCACTTGCTTCTTCCACAATCTCCGGGACTGACAGCGGCAGAGGCCGATTGATCAAAAGCAGGCACCAGCGTCCCATGTCCCAATGAGTATATCTGTCAGGGGTTACGGTCACAATAGGCAAGATCTACTCGGAAAAGGTACCTAGTACTCGGATATACGTATCCGAGTCGGAAGAGAAGCGTCACTTCTCCGCAGTGTAAGCGCAGCGCGGGCGCTGCTCCCTCTATGAAAGGGAGAAGGGGCAATTGTAGAGGAAGAAGACGGAAGGGGGATTAAGTTCAGTTGTACCATACCTTGCGAATATACTGCTTCCGCGCTACTATTTCACTGCTTGGCTGCTGCGTATCCCTATTCACTCTGCTTTTATTCAACAACCCTTACAATATCTGACTGGTTGAGTTGAAGGTAAGAGCCTACTTGAAAGCTGCATCATTGATTAAACTTGGGAAATATCGGTGCTGCAATATGACCATTCCTCATCTGTGTTAAATTGAGTGGTCAGCTGGCTTTCTGAAGAAAAAGGACGCTAGATGGACCACAAAAGACTGACACAATCACTGAGTAGCAGTTAAAACATCTATGTCATGCATTGGGAAGACAGCTTCGGCAATTTGATGGATATACTGGATGGCCAAAATATGAAACCATGCAAACCTCCCACGTTCTATTAATTTACGGACAATTGACCATCAACGGATGACTAACATATTGGGTGACAAGGTTAATTTTGGGCTGTGTCTGACGTGGTATTGGTGCTGGGGATTGGGTCAAACTTGAATGCACTACTGAATGGGTCTTGTCTTTCGTTACACCTACTTCGCCGTGCTGGATGTCTCCAAGAACAGGCGATGTTTCACGAGAATTCGAACATGACATCCCCATAAAGATGGACCTTTATATCAGAGCATGGTAGACGAGATCACATACAACTACACCCAACGTCCTCGGCCACAGTGTGTTGAGTGCAGTAATCGTCCCGAAAAGCGTTGGGCTGTTCTGTCGTTGTGTTCATAAGAGTACGGCATGAGACCATGCAATTATCTCCACTAACAGTTCTGGTGACTGTGCCTTACTGGTCAAGCTAGGCTAACGCGCCGTCATCTTTCCATGTCATGGTCGCGCTGAACGGCTCAGCACTAAAGGACACGGTGCTCCTGGTAATCAAGCTTTCATCTCCGTTCTCCTACCGGCCCAATTTCTAGTTCGTGTGGGTGCGAGGCGGCGTCGAACTGTTGCAGAAATAGTCCATGAGGACCATCTATGATGAGAACTTGGCCTCTTCGAGCATACTCGCATACATATTTGTAGTCGGTCTAGCCACAGCGTTCAGGTTCTGTTGGTGCCCGAGCGTTGAGATGCAGGGATGATGACCATTAACGAGATGAGGAGAGTAAATAGAAACCCTTCACTAGACTGCCATCATCCTTCGTGGATGGTGCCTGACTGTTCTCTCTCATCAGGTCCTGTTCTTCCCTTTGCGTGTTTCGGACCGTGTCTTTCCTCCACTCTAGCACACAAGCGCACCCAATTGCCCATACAGTATTTGGTGGCTTAGCTGGATAATAATACAAAACACTGGAGTTTGTGTCGAATTCGGCAGCACGTGCTTTGTTGAGCGTTGCGGACAACATAGTCTCAGATGGCGACACCGCTGAAGCACGCTTCGTCAGGATACACATGGAGGAAAGGGACTACGCCCGTGTTGTTAGCAGTCGTCTTCATCGTTATGATGACAATGCTTTCTCCACCGAGGTACAGTTCCGCTTTCACAAGCATCAGGGGCAAGCATGACCCAAAAAGCACTTCAGTCATTCCGCGCAAAATATGGCAGATATTTTCAACCCCAGCAGACTTCGAGGGGCCAGGACCATTCAGAATCAAATCGAAAGTATGTGGTTCCACGGTTGGGTTCTTTTGATTACTACTCCGAGATACCCTGATGATGAAGCCCACTGACAGAGGACGACAGTCACTCTGGGATACGACATCGTGGCTGATCATGAATCCCGGCTACCAATACAGTCTGCTTGGTGCAAAGTCGGCAGACGATTTCGTAAACAAACATTTCTCCGACAATCATTCAGTCCTTGAGGTATACCACGCACTCCAGGACCCAGGAATGAAGACAGACCTTCTCAGGTATCTGGTCATGTTGATCGAAGGAGGTGTGTATTCGGACCTGGACACGTGGGCGCTCAGGTCCGTCGACGACTGGGTCCCTCGACACCTGAGAGGATCCGTCCGGGCCGTGGTTGGGATCGAGTATGATCAGCTTGACGGTGAACCCCCACCCGGGTTCGGCGATGAGCCGTCGTATATGACACATGTGGTCCAGTTCTGCCAATGGACACTCGCCGCGACGCCAGGGCACCCGCTCTTCCACAGCATGGTCGACGAGACTGTGCGAGCCGTAAGGAGGCTGGCTGCCGCCAAGGAGACGAATGTCTCACAGCTAAGCCCCACCGGCTATGAAGTCATTACAACCACGGGACCGGCTGCGTGGACAGACGTGGTCTTTCGGCATCTCCAGAAAGCGGACCAAAACCTGATTACGTTGGGGCAACTGTCAAATATGACGCAGCCCAGGCTCATTGGAGATGTGTTGGTTTTGACAATCGATGGGTTTGGTATGGGACAGTCGCATTCACACAGCACCAACGACGGTTCTGTGCCTAATTCTGCATTAGTAAAGCACAAATTCCGACACTCGTGGCTGCCTCAGTATGGGGAATGGTAATTGTAAGGCAAAAGCTAAAAGAGCCGAACACTGGACTTGAACAAGGCAAGCTCTTATGTTCCAAGATGGTTTAGATTTGAGGGCTATGTGCCAAGGGAATTAGGTCATAATATGACTATAGAGGTCTTTTCAAAGACAATTTACTGGAAAGCGATGTGTTTCTGCCTTTTAGATAGCTCCCCCAAAGAGTTCATCAGGGTTGGTGACGTGTGTGAACATCAACCGTACACAGGAGCTTTACAGAATCAAGGAAGTCGTGTGCGCAGGAAGTCTAAAAACTTGATTCAAAGTCAATGAACAAAGTGGGCACTATGAAGATTACAGGACTGAATTTCGACCAGGGTTTTTACTTCAGTATATTTTCAAATGTCAGATTCAAGCAACGTCAGAGAAATACGCCAGCACAGTGCGCACTCCTCGCTTTGAAGGATCCTAGATGGGCTTGGTACCAGCCACAATTCCGCATTTCCCGTCGACGGTACACCCAGCTAAATCTTTGCTCGTAGGGACTAGGGAGGAACGGGGACGCTGTCTCATCTCCTCATCCGGGCCGCTGTACAGATTTCTTGGTACAGGACCAGGTTGGGCTCGGCTACGACTTCCGACCAAGTAGTACACTTCAGTAATGTAAGACACAGTGGACGCATAACGCTGCAATAGGACTCGGCCTCACCCCGCAAAGGTACCACAATTCAGACAAATCTACCTATATCCCTTCCACTTATGACCATTTCCATTTCCATTACTTCACAAGGGATTGTGCCCTCCGCTATACCGGGTCAAGGCGATGTATCACATATTTGCTGGTGGCTTGATGGGCCTTGGTGTCTTGAGCCGTCGGGACGAGAGGAGGTCCACGCAAGCAAAGTCAGTCATGGATCTGGAGAGAGAAGAATATGAGTGTGAAGTATGGGCAGCTTTCAACCACACGTGGGCACTTCTCATCACCTAGATATATAAGTTGACCATGGTCGCCGTGATCTGCTTCTACTGTTGACGACATTGCTACCACTTCATCTTTTCAATTTCTGCCGACTCGAGCACTTTACAGATAAATCAGTATCACGCTCATATAAGTCAATATGCGCTTCTCAACTATACAGTCCATCTTGGCGGTCACTTCTGCCCTGACAAGAGCGCAAGACCTTCGTTGCTGCGCTGCGAGAAGGGTGGTCGATGTAAGACCGGCTACATGCCACCGTGTCCGTCCTTCCCATGCAAGAACAATTTCCTTAACAATGAGAATCCATTATAGTTTGAGGACCTCGCAGAGGTCCCACCCCTGGGCCTCGGTCTAGGAGCCAGTCTCGTTCAAAATGGCTATTCCGGCCTCAACTGGGCCAATCTATACGGCGTGGCGCCCTCGCTCGCTGCGCAGTTCCTTCTCCCGCAGGGGAAGCTGTACGTCTTATGTCTTTGACTCTAACCCCCCGCTTCATCGAGATGCATCCAGACCTTGCTAACACACCACACTTCTTAGCTTCGTCGTCGCGCCCAACTCCACAGCCACTGCTCCGGCCGTCATCTCTCCGTTAGGGTACGAGACTTTCAAGCCTGCCTCCATATTCTTGGGCACGTTCCTCAGGAACGCACTCGGCGGCGCAGGTGCCCTGACGAGTCCCAGCATCATCACCGCCTCCGCGACATTCGTCGACGAGAGGGGTGAGGCGCATGCCACCTTCAATTTCAACCCGGCCAACACCGTCTTTGGTCTGCCCATCAACGCCGAGCCGCTACAGCACTTCAAGTTCCCATGCGATTGGACACGGGTCAGGACCTTGAGCTTTAGAATCCAGGCTGAGAATGTGCCAAGCGATGCTCTGGGGCTTGCGATTGATAACTTCGAGCTCATTGATGATTCAAAGGATGACATTTACAGCTTGGACTGTGTGTCTTAAGTCGGTCGAGAAGGAGCATTAGGGTAGTGCAGGCATGAGGCTTCTAATTTGCAACTCTAAGTGAGTCTCCCTAGGGGCAATCTAAGAGATACGGTTTTTCGAAGCCCATGTCTCAAATGTTGTCAAAGGTCCAGTTCTTTTCGACCTAGCCAAGATAGACTTGCGACGCATATCAATAGATTCGCTTTAGGTTCCTTTGTGCGTCAGCGATCATGGGGCCCGTGAGCATGCTATTCCATTCCCTATCCAGAGTACAGACTTCGTTGCTGGCCAACTGCAGAGTGGCACTTGATAGCCCCATTTGAGAGATTCTATCCCAGCTGCACAACATCCCTTGGCCCATATTCTCGGTCACACTGCCTGGGGAAAACCACATCTGTCATGAATAAATTAAGATCAACCGCTTTTGTAATTCATCACTCAAGGCAGAATGCTTGTGTCGAGATCCGCGTGGTAGTTAGTCAGTCATGGGTGTGCACAAAAGTTGTCAATGGTGGTAAGCCGCAAGAATCGCAAAAGGGCCAGCGGAGAAAGAACTTGAACGTGTGGCACCACGATACTTGTGCGCCTTGCAGAGCTTGGAATCAAAGTCGTGTGTTTGTGTGCAGCTCCTGGTGCATATGTTGCGCATAACAAAGAGCGCTTGTGCTGGCGTGGCGGTTTCATGCTCAAAAATTGAAGCGGCGGTGAGGAGCGCCGGTTGGTTGCTCATGCTACACACATGTCTGACCGAGATGTGTGGGCATCTGAATTCTGACTTTGTCCACTTGCAACTTGCTTATATAATGAGACCAATAGACCTATTCCCATTTTGTCGCTATTTTGACCATGAAGATTGGTGTTCAGCACGTCTCACGGCCTAAGACTGCGTCATTACTCACGGCACCGGTCGGACAGCGGCTGGTCTTGAACCAAATGACTTGGAGCTTCTGCCTTGCAGTCAGCCACAGTGGCATTGCTCATTCACACCACGGCTCCTTCGTCAGCTCTCACTCTCACCATAAAACCAGTCACATTATCTCAAACCTATCATCACATTCCAGACCTCTGTAGAATACCAACAGAAGTACCTCATATCATCCACTTACGGAGCAGCCAGCGCAAAATGGCCCCACCACCTCCTCCCCCAGCAGACTTCACGATAGATCCGTCCCTATCTGGCTACAACGTCCTCATCCACGACTATCTCGCCAAGCTGAACGAGACCGCTGACCCCAAGTTGGAAGGACTGGCCACCGGTGCTGTCATCTTCAGCGCCCACCACCCAGGTGGTCAACCAGACAGGGTCCTGCTAGTCCAGCGCGCATCGCACGACTCAATGCCAGACAGGTGGGAAATCCCCGGCGGCGCAGTCGACGACGACGAAACGGTGCTGAGCGGTGTGGTGCGCGAGGTGTGGGAGGAGAGCGGGCTCAAGGTCAGGCGCTTCATCGCCTCCGTCTGGGCTGGCGAGGGCGAGGCGGCGGGAGCCGTGTTCCGCACCAGGCGCGGCAGCTTCATCTTCAAGCTCACCTTTGTCGTCGAGGTGGAGGACTCGGCCACCGTGACGCTAGATCCGGAGGAACACCAGGACTATGTGTGGGCCACGGAGGAGGAGTGCCGTGCGAAGCTGGTTGATAGGTCTGCGGAGGGGAAGGGCCCGACTGAGCTGGTGTTTACGACTGCGGCGCAGGAGGAGGCTATCATGGAGGCTTTTGAGAGTCGCAGGAAGGATCGCGGGGAGTAGGCAGCGAGGGAACCGTAAGATGCTGTGAGACTAGACTTTGATCACGGCATGTGGCTGATGATAAGTGCGTTCACTCCGATTATGGGACATAAGTGAGATAACATAGACGAGAATTAGAGGACGGCTGTCAAAAGACCAGACCGCTGACTTAATACAAGGACTCAATGGTGAGATAGAGATTCAATACTGCAGTCAGAACTCGCAAGCAGCCATGACTTCTTGATCAACATGCGGACACAGTGGCTTGAAGTGGCTTTGGATCAGGCACTACTCACTTTTCAATGACTTGATTGCAGGAGAGCTACGAAATCAAAGTATTTATATGCCAGTCAATTCAGATCTTCATGTTCAACAACGCGAGACTAATCCCTCATCTTTACGATGACTAGAACCCTATGCATCGAGGCCAGGCTTCACACAGATCTCATCATAGTATTCAGCTTAATAGAATATAACGAACTCCGATACCATGGCTTGTATACACGGAGCCTTGGAGTATAATCACCGCAGAAGAGATGCATGAGATGCCAGTACATCATACGGGGGCTTCTAAGAACGCGCATTACGATCCATGGATCGTTTGGCTATGCTAGCCTTCACATACGAGCTCCAGCGCATCGAAGACTGTCTCATGGGCTGCGACAGCAAAGCGTGGTGGATCCAGCCTTGCTTCTCTCCATAGATGTCTATGGGCATCGACCATTGATTTTGAATTATTCTCAGAGTGGTGGACAATGCATCGATTGATGTCATTCGTATATAGCCCTCAGTTGTGGTCATTGTGGGCCGTTGTCACACAGTGCCGAGCTCATCGTGGTGAGTGCAAGCATGATGGTTTGTGTTACTAAGAGAAGCCGACTCGGTGATCTACCCCCGAATCGAACTCCTTCCACATCCCTTAAAATAGATTAACCTTAACCAAGCATGCTGCCGGGTGGATCCATGTTACCTTCAATACGAGCACGGAGGACCCGCAGTGCGATCATTGAGGCTCTGTGGAGAGGGCACTGCCAGGGCTGCCAAGTGTGATCCTTGACGCAGACCCGTTCAGTTCCACAGAATAGATGAAAGCTTGAATGTCTGGAGCGGTAATGAGGATCCTAGGAAATGGTATAAAGGGGGGATGTGAACATGAAATTGGCCTTTCCTCTGGTTCTCAATCAGCCAGCAAGCCAGACCAACCCGAAGCAAGACAACATCCAGCCCGCTAGTCTCACGAACTGTTCAAGATGCAAATCGCGACCTTCACCAGCATCCTGGCGCTCGCCGGCTCTGCCACCGCCACCACCGTCTACGGCACGCTGCAAATGTGGTACGACGAGAACGCCACCTGCACGCAGGACACGATCCTCTACCCGGAGGGCCAGAGCCTCGCCTTGGGCACTCTCGACTCCTGCGAGGCGGTCACCCCCGGAGTCGACGGCGCCGAGTTCAAGCTATTCGAGGGCATCCCCCTGACTCCCCTGTTCGGCTGTAAGTCTCCCAAACAATATGCATACACCTGCTTCCTCAGAACGAGGGCCCTCTCCAGCCCACAGCGTGTATCGTTAGACCACTGACTGACGCTCCTATCTGTACAGTCCAACTCTACTCCGACGCTGAGTGCACCGAGTTGGTGACAGACGAGTCACAGAAGTGCGTCACGGGCGTCAAGTCCTACAAGATTGTGCGCCTATAAAGGGAACAAGAGGGCCCTGATCGTCGGCGAGGGTTCGCCCTACCACAATTCATCACCGTGAGCGGGCTAGCCAGCATATGACGGATGCAGAGGGGAGCTCTGCATGCTCGTGCAGACGTGGCACGGAGGCACCGGAAGAGTGCACATCCGCTTGACTCGGGCCTGAGCATCACTGGAGGCGGCCTATCATGCTGGGAGATGACGATGGAGTGGTCAGGATGAAGAGAAACCGTTCCCGAGTCGAATTACCCGCTTGGCCGACTGGTACTTCATGTATATAGATTCCAAATAAATCAAGTGGAAATATGTTTGAGTCCGAGCTTCGCTCAGATTGAGCTAGCCAGGACAACAGTGCTCGTGAAAATATACATGTAAAGGGAAGGCAGCTTGTAGACTCAAAAATAGGCTGATGACAGTGTCGGCGTCCAGAGCAGAGACTCAATCGGGCGGGAGTCTGTGTGGTTCGATATTCAAGTAAGTGAGTGAGTGGCTGTGTTGAGTCCACTCGAGTCAGAAAGAGCGGAGGGCTGCTGCCACATAAATGAACGGATAATGCACCTGACACTAGTTACTGGCTTCGAAGGAGTTGTGGTGGAATCACTTGTAAGTTCAGATGGAGAAGTGTCGTGGAAGGGCCTCCTGTTCTGCGAGTGGATTGTATGGAGAGTGGAAAGAAGGAAATCGCATTCGAAATCGCTGCAAATCGTAGCTCCTGCCCCTGAAGCCGTGACGTCGTGCCGCTCGTTGTTGCTGACTAACAGAGGTGCCTGCAGACAAAGACGCGGTTGAGGGGCCTGTTTGGTTTAGCGAGACGCGACTTGAAGGAGCCCCCATTATTCCACACCCGCCTTGAACAGATCCAAACCGTTGCTCAGCCAATCCCCACCAAACCCATGCCTTTGCACGGGTGACGATTCCAATTCAACGCGACCAAGGTCATGGACTCGCCTCCAGCATCCTCAGACCATGACGCCGAGGCCTTCGACCACTCCCACCCTTTCACAGGCGTCGTCGTCTGCTGCACCAGCATCCCAACCGACCTCCGTGTAAGTTATGCTGTGTAGTGTTTACCTTGGTTGGCTCGGCACTTTGAACGATCGAAGCTGACTCTGCCTGTCTTGCTCACCTACAGGCAACGATAGCACAGAAGACGGACGAGCTCGGCGGCATCCACAAGTACGACCTGACCCCCGATGTTACCCACCTCATCGTCGGCGAGTACGACACCCCCAAGTACAGACATGTCGCCAAGGAACGCCCTGATATTCAGGCCATGGCCGTAGGCTGGGTTGATGCGGTGCGAGACCTCTGGGTCCGGGACGAGCAGATCGACTTCCGGGCCTTGGAGAAGAAGTGGAGTTTAAAAGCATTCGAGACTGGCGGCGGTGCACTAGACGATAACCAGGAGATTGGCCCCAAGACCACACTGAACTGCTGCTTGACGGGTTTCGACGATCGTACGTTGCTCCTACGGCTGGCCTGGCACCTTTAGCTGGCACACCAAGGCTAACTCATAACCCCAGCACACGAGCGCCAGCAAATAATCGACAAGATAAAGTCCAATGGCGGCAGCTACACAGGCGACCTCAGCAGACAGGTCACGCACCTGATTGTCTGTAGGCCCGAGGGAAAGAAGTATATGGCCGCCAGGAACTGGGGCCTGCACGTCGTAGGGCTTAAATGGGTCTACGACTGCGTAGAGCGCGGCATGATCCTCGACGAGAAAGCGTACGACCCCCTGCTCCCTGAGGAAGATCTCGGCCATGGAGCATGGAATAGAAGAGCGAGTGCAAACCGTCGGATATCTCTCGGCAAGCGACAGAGGGAGGCGGCGACGAAACAGGAGCAAGGGCGACGAAAGCTGAGGAAGACGGCGAGCATGAAGCTCAACAGTCAGAGGGACAACATGTGGGGCGAGATCCTGGGCCAGCCATCTGTCGACCAGTCCGCCTCGCACCATACCGAGGAACCTACCCAGCCATTGCCGAGCGACTCGGTCCTGCGATCTAATGCGTCTATATCTCGGGTCAGTGAGTCGGTTGACGCGGGCCGCTCACGTTCACCATTCGTTAGTGCGGAGAACAGAGGCGACAATACCTTCGCTTCGTGCTGTCTGTACGCTTTTGGGTTCCCTCCTCAGCAGACAGACGTTCTTGTCAATACAGTCTCATCCCTGGGAGGTCTTGTGGTCGGGTCCTTGGCAGATATAACAACCGCAGACGGAATGATCCGTCGCTTTGTCATAGTGCCTCAAAGCGCCGATCGGAAGTCGCTTCCTCTGCTACCAGAAGGCGTCGATCTCATCACGGAATGTTTCATCGAGAGGTGTCTACACAGAAAGGCCCTACTGGATCCAAAGGACCATGTCATCGGTAGACCGTTCCCGGTATTCCCCATCGAGGGCTTTGAAAAGCTCTCGATATGCACTGCCGGCTTCACCGACGTCGATCTCCTGCAAGTCGCTAAATCGATTCGCCAACTAGGAGCACGCTTTGAGGAACGTTTTAACGCCGAAAATTCATTGTTGCTGTGCGCTTCGCTGGGCGCAGTGCGGAAGCAGAAGCTGGACCTGGCCTTGCTCTGGAACGTCCCTGTCATCAAGGCAGAATGGCTTTGGGCGTGTATATCACAAGGCAAAAGGCTGTCAACGAAGCCGTTCTTGTTCCCTGAGCTAAAAGCAAAGGCCGCGGCGGAGCAGAGCGCGACATCAAAACAATTAAACAGATCGAAGTCGACTTCCGACATGTCCAAGAAATTGACGCCGAAATCACTGCCAGAGCGCACCGAGAAGCCAGGTAGAGCCAGCCTCCCGGGCCCAGACATGTCGGCCTTTGACCCATCACCGCTTTTGTCCACCGAGCCTCCACCATCTCGTGCCAGGGCATCAACAAGGCAAGAGTCCAATGCTGCTCCAGAGTTTGAGACCGCACCAACGCATCAATCCAGGGACAAGCCTCCATCCCAGCAACCCGAGGCACGACCCAGTTCAAGGAATGGCTCTCGCCCACTTGGTGAGAAGTCAGCCAGCGAGCTCAACAAGCCCTCGGCCAAAGATGCGCCCCAATCTCCATCACGCAAGCCGCTCGCGCGCGTGCGAAGCGAAGTGTGCGACTCAGAAGCAGGCGACGACGACGAAGGCCTCGACACACCCAACGATCATGACCCGACCCCTCAGCCACCCGCCCAACCAGAACCAGACCATAGCGAAGACGCCGCGGCAGCAGCAAAAGCCGCAGCCGAGCTCGAAGAGCGGAGGATACAACGCGAGAAGGCAGAAAAGGCAGAAGCGGAGCGCCTGGCCCTCTCTTCGAAACTTACCTCCCTCCTCGGCGGCGCACCCGCGAACCCCGCCACCGCCGAGAACAGCAATGACAGCGAACCCGCAGCCGCAGCAGCCGCGGGCAAGGACGACGCGAGGCCCGCCTCGAGGCGGAAGAGGCGAGACGTTATTGGCCGCGCGATCAGCAACGCCTCGGTGGCGTCGACGGGGAGCGCGGACTCGTCCGCCGGTCTGGGGAGGTCCGCGGTGATCACCGAGGGTGGCGAGGGCTCGTCTCAGGAGGGGGATGGCGGCAGGGGCGGGGCACCGGCCGCCAGCACGCAGATTGAGTACGATGACCCGGAGGCCAAGATGAGCAAGGAGTTGCTTGTGAACAAAATGCTCAGAGGCGGTCGGGGTGGAGGTGCTAACGCAACCGAGGCCAGCCGCAGCGTCGCGTCAGGGGCTGGCAATAAGGTGAAGCCTCCGCCGGCGCCGCTGGGGCGGACTTATGGGGGACGGAGCATGCGGCCGAGGTGAGGGGGTAGGTTCTTTGCTAATAATGCCGGCTCGGACTGGGACGGTTGGGCGGCTTCCTCTTTGCTTCTGCTCCCTTATTTGCTCATGGCTGACCAATGTCAATGATGATGATAACGTTTCTATCTGTTTGTTGGAGCACATGTGCATATGTTTATACATACATATCTCTGCCGTGTCCAGGGGTGTTGTCAGGAGTCGGGGTATGGCTAGGCCAGCTCTCAAAACCACTACGCAGAGTCGTCCGATTGAACACGCACTGCCTGGTGACGACGATGATCTATTTGTAAGACCGCATCGGGAGAAATGTGGGAGGATAATTACATCCACACGCCTGCCTGCTTGGTCAAACGCCATCGCTTCAGGCGCGTCCCTCGCCCGGGCCACTTGCTTCCTCTTACTCACAAGGTGTGCGATTGGGTCAGAGTGACTAATTGAGTAGCTAGGTCAAATTTGTATGTGCGTTTGCGTATGCATGTCTATGTGTGGCTGTATGGTGGTGGGATGCTGTCAGTATCAGTGGGTGGTAGCCTCCGTGAAGTAATTAGGACGGTACAGTGGTGAGTGCCCTCGAGGAGGCGTCGTGTACTCGCAGATTACGGGCGTTGGCAATGTGTCCATGTGCCCACCCGTGACTGTGCGTTACACGCGGGAACGTTAATGTTGTCTCATCACGCAGGCGACAGCAGATTCCTCGAGACTGACACAGAACAACCCAGATCGATTTGGTATACAAAGGGGGTATATATGTAAAGAACAGAACCAAAGACAGAAAGGTAGTCAAGACAGGTGATCGAAACAAAACCAGTGGTATCTTCCCTTTCCAGTTCTCCTTTCCCTTGCAAAGAAAATTCCCAATCTCCTTTTCCCATATATCCTCTGTACTGTATTCCATGGTCGTAATCTTCCGTTCTTGATACATGATTATTTAATACATGGCTTGCTCTGACACAAAATATCCATACATTGTCGTCCAGACACACTCGTCTCTAAATGGGCACTTGCTTCATCTCGACGGTTACAGCCCGCCGGCAGCCTCAGTCAAGACGCCCAAGAGCGAAGCCGCGGCCCCGCCGATGCCGACGGCTCCGAGCGTCTCGCCCCAGACACGCTTCTTCGCGCGGCGCTTGTCGCGCGCGTCTTCTCGCTCGCGCTCGCGGTCACGGTCGCCACTCCGGTCGACACCACGGTCGCGGGTGGCATCGCGGTCCCGCGGTCGGTGCGACGAGGAGTGGTGGTGGTCGCGGTCGCGGTGCTGCCTGCTGTCCCGGTCTCGTTCGCGATCCCGCTCACGCTCACGCTCACGCTCACGCTCACGGTCTCGCGTGGCATCACGGTCTCGCGTGGCGTCACGGTCTCTATCGCGGTCGCGATCGCCGCCGCGCTCGCGCTCTCTGTCGCGATCTCTGCGGCGACGGTCACCGTCTCTCTCCTTCTCTGCTCTCCTCCGTTCCCTGCGCTCCCTGCGCTCTCTTTCCCTCTCCAGTTCCCTGGGGTCAACCTCTCTCGGGCCGTCCTCGTCGAATCTGACATGATTCTCATTGCGGTTCTTGAGGATGGGCTTGGGCTGGGTGACAGCAGCCGGCGAAGTCTTCTCGACGATGACTGGGTATACTCTGTGCCCCTTGCGGTCACCTTTTTCTTCGAGGTCTGGCTCCTCTAGGATAGTGGAGTTGGTCGAGGCTCTCCTGTTACGTCGACGACGATGCTCTCGAGGAATGTACTTGTCCGTCAAGGCTCCTGAACGATCGCGAGACTCAGAATCTGTTGTGTCCGACTCGTCCCAGATGACGTCCTCGGAATCCGTCTCGCTGGTCGTGTCAGAGTGTTGTAAATGCCTCCTGCCGTTGGTGTTCCGCTTCTCCTCAGGGTAGTAGGCAGTTGGTCTATATTTGGGATCCGAGTGCGCCCTGTCTCGGCCAGCCCTCAAAGCTGCCGATTTCCTTGCATAGTCCGCAATTTGGTCTTTCGTCAACACACCGAGCACGGCAACGAAATCCGGTCTTGCCTCGTATCGTACGCCTGCCTTCGTGAGGACCTCAGTCGATACCAGGCTCCGCTTGATACGAGTCCATTTGGCCTCGAGAGGTATTTCGTTCCCAATGCTGTCCGGTGCAAGGCGCGAATAGCGCTGGGGTCTGGGTGCAGACGTTGGCGGTGGTGGGAAGCCAGGTGCTGAGGACGGCGGCGCCGACGAGGGAAACGGAATGGGCGCGGCGCCTTGTGAAGTGGGAGAGGCATAAGGAGGTGGCGGCGTCATTGTGGAAGCCGTCGGGCTTCCGTACCCAGGGAGGGGTGGGACGTATCGCGGTGCGGCGCCCAGAAGAGCCTGCGAATGTGGCGACGAGCTAAGAGGGTGGTCCGGTGGCAGGGCGGCGGCGGGCGGCGGAAGGTATCGTGTACTGGGAGAGGTACCCGGCGAGACGCCATAATTCGTGGGCAATAACGCCGGCGAGAGACCAAGCCCACCCATGCGGGCAGATAGATTGTCAGCTTCATTCCGGTCCAGGGCCATGAGATCCTGAGTGGAGATGAGAGCCAGTTGTTGCGAATCCGTTGAGCCCGAATCCGAGCTTGAATCAGACGAATAGCGCTCGTAGGACGTTTGCATCGGCATGCTTGTTGGCGGCGGAGGAGGACCACCTTGTTGGCTCTGCGGAATGTAAGGGTTATAACCCGGCTTGGTTGGTGAATGACTATCCGCATAGTTGGGCCACTGTTCCGGCTGGCGCCGTTCGAGTTTCACGCTGGGCATGAACTTCTCATTGTCCATGCTGGGCGAGACCATCTCCTTGGGAGACATGGTCTCGCCATGGGGATTTGATGGGTACGAGGCCGGGGTGATCTGCACTGGTGGTGGCAAGGGTGAGGATCCATACTGCTGCGGTCCGCGAGCACCGAATGCGGGCGCCTCCGGATATGGCGCGTATTGCTGGGCTGCATATGCACCGCTACGGCGACCTTGCGGTAGCTGTTGGTCTAGAAGCCCACGCACCGAAGGCGGTTTGTCATCCAGGTAACCGTTTGAGTCCAGCTCACGGATGTAAGCGCGCAAAACTTCCTGCAGGCCAAAGGGTCAGCGGTCATATACAAATCAGAGTTTTCCCTGCCCAAAAAGCTTGGTGGCACCACATTGGGGCACTGTTGTGCGACGCTGACACGTCTGAATCGAGGAAGAAAGGAAATGTAATATGAGACACCGCATGTGTGATGGTTCGGCGACACGTTACTCACCTTGTGCTTCCGGAGAACATCACTTGAGAAGCCCTCCTTGACCAGCTCGGCCCAGAACTCCTGCCACATCTGATCCTCGCTCTCCTGGGCGGCATCACCTGAGGCCGAGGCCCTGGCCCTGCGCTGGAACAGACGCGCTGCCACGACGTCAACCTTATCCTTGATCTTGTCCATCTGCTGGTCGTCTGCATGTTCCAGGTCGACAGGCTTGTGCTGCCTTGTGGGATTGTGCAGCTGCACGGTGTCAAGGAAGATGTCGATGTTTGTCTTCTGGTTCGCCAACTTGGTCCTTATCAAAGCGACCATGTCCCTCTCTCGGTCCTCCATGCGCTTGGCACTGGTATTCGCCCGTTCTCTTCGCCCGTTGTCGGCGCTTTCGCCGTCGCTGGGATAAGAGCCATACTTTTCGAGAATTGTGTCCAGCTGCTTGAGCGTGAAGTCTGTGTCCTCGACTATTGGCGTGAGTTGACGGGCGTAGACTGAGGATTCATATCCGTCGCTGTTTAGGAGACTGTCTGGGTCCTCTGCCTCGGCGCGAAGATGCTTGAGGACCGAGTGCAGCGGGCGTACACCAGTCGCGATTTCTGCAAATTCAGGTCCTGATATTTTCGCGCGTCGGTAGAGGTTCCGAGCAGTCGCTGCGACAGAGGAAATGTAAGAAATCGAGGTGCTGTCTACCGGCATTGCGTAGTAGTTGCCGCTGCGCGGCGCCGTTCTAGGTAGGCTGCTTGCCGTTGGTGCAGGCACGGTGGCCCTCGCCGTTGGATAATGGTAGTGTTGTTGTGGATCGAAGCGGGCGCGCTGTGGACTCGTCTCTATGTTTGTTGAATTTGCAGTGTGTCGGCGTGGGCGTGGACGTTTTGATGAGTGGAACAGAGCGCCCTGGGTTGTGGACAGGTGAGGATGGACAAACATGCTGACGGCTGTCTACGCCAGGAAGCGAAGATCCGGGCCTGGTTGGGTGTGGGCGGCTATGTAATGGACGGGCGTGATTCTGTCATAGGCCGTCCCAAGAAGGGGTGGATTGTCGCAGACCAGACCAGGGCTGAAGGAACGGGGGAGGGAGTTGGGGGTGATGTACCTCAGCCTAAGACGCATGTAGGGGGTGCAATCCGACGGCACGGGTCCAACGTGTCTTAGCCCCGGAGGATGTGATCAGAAGCGGACTACGGTGGCGGAACAGCGGGTGCTTGGGGTGGGAGTTTGGGTGTGTGTGGTGTGTGTGTCAAGATAACAATCCAGGAACAAGAAACTTGGAACTCGGTCACACAGTCGTCAAGATGAAGTGCGCCGCGTCGAGTGTCGTAGAGGATTCAGATGAGGCTTGGTTGTGGGAGACTCAGAGCCCGGCTCGAGGGCGAAGGGAGACAGAGGAGTCGAGAGGAGAAAGACATGAAAAACAGGACACGGGACGGGAAACGGCTGCGACCAGCGTGCGAGGTGAGGTGAAATGACGAGACTTTGAGGCGCCCAAGGACAGACAGACGCTCGAGGCGATCAAAACACAAACAAGTCGGCATGTGCTCGCGTATGTATGTTGTATGTATGTATGTGGGTACGTATGTGTTACTCTATGTGTGGATGGGGAAGACGGCCGGATGGGATGTATATTGGGTCGTGGTACGAGTCGCGAAACACAGCAAACACATGCTCCCTTGTGTAAATGTCACTGTACCTGGAACCCAGGCGAGTTCAGCTGGCATTTGGGATGGTCCGCATGCTCGGGGCGCATATCCACAGCAGACCAAGATAGAGATGGTGTGTAGCAGAATGATGATGCCTGCGCGCGCAGACGTCTGTCGTGGAGGGCACTTAATCTTGGAAGATTTTCTCCGGGTCGAAAAAGATCGACTCTCCAGCCTCCAGTCTCCAGTCTCCAAGTCGCAGCCTGTCTCCAGTCTCCAGTCTCCAGCCTCCGGACTGATGGCATGTGGGATGTGGGGGCGTGAGTGGAGGGCAAGACGGAGTTGGACTGGCTCTCGCAGGATGTCAGGATGTTTCGATGTCTGGTGGTGATGAATATCTGTGTACCTCGAGCAATTAGAGGCAGGGGTTCACGTCAACGCTATAGCTGCATTGAAATTGAGAGCGGCATTGGTTGAACTGCTTGTCCCTGGTGGTTGGTGGTTGATGGTGTTCATCACAGCACCGCTAGGGTCAACGCGACTGGACGCAACTGGTCCCAGCTCCCCAGTCCCCCCCAGCCGGACGCAGCAAGGGACCTTTTGGAACTTCTGTGCAGGGAAGCAGCTGCACCTCTGCACCTCTTAATGACGTCGCATGATTTCATAGCCATGGTTGGCACAGACCACCTCCTTCCCCGGATCTCCCTCCAATCAGCCTGGGAAAGAACATTTTTAGGCTGGTGGCCTGTGCACACATGCTCTCTCTCCCTGTCTCCCTGGTGGAGGGGGTCGTCACGGAGCCACTCAGGTCCAGCGAAGACACGAAGAATGGCAGGAAGGAAAAGAAGCTCCAAGCTCCTTCTAGCCTCGAACCTTGGACTGCCTGCGCCACCGGGCTGTACCGGGAGCACTTGACTGGCACGCACCACTGAGCAGGCCAGGCAGGCCCCTCAACATTCCATCCACCCAACGACGATTTGCAGGCAGGAAATCGAAATCGACTAGCCCACCTCGACCCTCGAACCTCTCCTGACTGACCAACCAATGTCATGAGATGGTGGGGTCGACGGAAACTCGAGGCCATAGATCGAGGCCACAGAGGCCATATTTCTGGAGCTTTGTTGAGCTGTTCGCTCTGCTTCTTTTCCTGGCAACAACAGCTGCCGTTATTGCGACTACCATGCTGACCAGGGCTGGCGGCTGGGCCCGTTCTGGTCCAAAAACGACCCTGGCGCCCGTGTCGCAGGTTCATGACCATCCCGCAATAAATACAGGGCAGACAAGCAGATCTTAAGGACAACGCATGAAGCACATCGGTATTTTTGACTCATCTTCCCCATACTAATCCATGGACAGCGCGGGCAGAACAAACAGTGGGGACTCTTGGAGGTTTCGCCGAAGACATGCCACTATTACGGGATGCCCGCGGACAAAGTTGGTCGGGACTTGATCGATTTCACGGCCTGCATGCACGGGTTATTGCCGTCCACGCCCCGGGGCTTCGGACTTACTTTTGCTTGCCTCGACTCTAATAAACTCCCCGTGTGCAGAGTCCAGGCACTGATCTGATGTGGATTCTGCATATCACGAAGGCGGCTGTGAAAGAGAGCCAGCCAGGTCTAGGTCAGTAAGCCAAGGCGCTGCTCCACCTCCCTCGTCCCGTATTGGAGCAGAGGAGGAAGTCTCCAAGTCAGAATTCCGACCACTCAATCAATCCGGCCCAATCCTCCCTTTGATCTTCGCGGGCAAACACCGGGACATGAAGAAATTTCTGACCAGCCATCGCCACCTCGTGATGGTCGAATGCCGTCGACTGTCTTTCCCCGTCGCACAAGGTATCATTGCAGACCACAGCCATCGAAACGAGAAAGACACAAGTCGTCCAATCGCAGAACCAAACGTCCTTGGCACCTAGATCCCGCCATAAGCCCACGCCTAAGCACGAACAGCTTGGCTTGGCCGCGCCCCATTTGCGTGCAGCGTGGAGCTGTCAACCGAGTCGGCGTGGAGAAGCCCACGAGCCTGCAGGACGGGCAACTTGTCGCCTTGTCCTTGCACGACAACCCCGAATCTCGCAGCACGCCGGCAAACGTGGCGTAGCTGCACGCCAGCACGCACGCTTAAACCCGCTGACCAGCTAGCGAAAAAAGTGGGCTGCTGCCTTGCTGGCCAAACAACCACACAACCCTTACCGTGCATAAGCCTGGCAATCGTGCATGCGACCCAACAGCTGACAAGCAGACAAGCAAGGAATGGTGACAGCCGCAGCCGGCTAGCACACTGCATGCATGTCGTTGTTAGAATGGTATTTACGTCCGTCCAAACAGCTCTGCTACCAAGGCCACCATGCAGACGATTGATAACAAAGTGCACATATGGGGTGGCATTCGGCCATGCAAGACGTCGGTCCGCACTTTTTGTTTTAGTTTGCATCTGCAGAAGCCAGCCCATCTACCTTCTTTACAGCAACGCCATGCCACTTGTCTCGCGGCACTGCCCGCAGTCAGACTCATCGGAAAGCCCAGACTACTGTTGTTGAGGACTAGCAGAGCGACTGGTCTCTTTCTCCGGCCGAGTCATCCGGAGTGCATCGCCCGACTAATTGGCAAAACATCAACAGCCGTACGCCACATTGCCGAGTATGCCGACACGTAAATCAAATTTGTGCATTTTTATAAGAGATAAGAGAAAAGACAAGAGTGACGTCGTCGACTATGAAATTGTGGGAAACACCCGCTGCTGACAACTATCTGCGGAGTGGTTCGGCCCATACCGACCTTCCTTCGAGCCACATAATCCGCCAATTGGTACTATGGCACTGGCTTATGGGGGTATTTCCAAGATGTGACGCAGCTTTATTATAGTAGTATCCAATGTTGTACGAAGCACAGCTATTCAGCGACAAGTATCCCTGGTGATGCTACTCAGATGTTTTGTGACAACTTAGAAGGTCAACTTCTAGATCTGGACAACCAGTGCAGCTGTTTCAACTGGTGCAGCCTTATATAGCTGTGCCGTAACCTGAACGAGCAAGGGGTCAGGCGACGATTTCAGAATCTTTGCACAGTGGTGGTGCCACGACTACCTATACCTCAATTTTCAGACTGTATCCTAAGCTATTCACAGGGAACCTCACAATTATATGCCCTTCGACCACCAAGACAACTACAACTTCTCATGCTCACACTGTCTGACGAAATGCCTTAGCCAGTGCAGTCACCCATTCCGTTGCAGAGCCAATTTCCTATATTCATGCCCCAGATATGCACCATAGAAAGGGAGCTCAGTGACCTGGCAACTTCCACCAACGCAATGGCTGCGCACCGGTTGACTCGCTAGACTTCACGGCATTGCAATTACACTGGGCCTGTCCGCCGAGGAATGTGATATGCTGCGAGAGGTGCATACGCGACGTGATGAAGAAAGGTGCTTGGTTGGCTTGGTCGTACCGCTAGTACCCAACAACACACCACTCTCCGAGAACAGAATAGATATGGTTCCTCAATGAAACATATTACAACATTTTATACCAGGAAACATTGGATCTCTGTCTTTTCTTGATCCCGTTCTTGTCAATATACAGTTTCAATACAAACCAGGCTTCGCAAATGAATGTCCTTGCTTATTCGAGCCCGCTGGATAGGGGATACATGGTGAATATGGACAGAAGACTCTGTTACTGGCGTCCTCAGCCCAGATTGGGTTCTAATCAGGGACCTAGGCCGCAATACAGGTCTTGCACGCACAACGACGGAAACGACCAACAGACCCCGCGAACTGGGCGACATATCCAAGTGAAAATGGGCCCGGGGAAAATTGGGCATGACGCCTGGTTTGACCGGCGTTTCTAGTCTTCAAGGGATGGCGGGGTGGTTACAGCAGTTGGGTCACTCAGTCAGCCCTCGTCCCTCCAGGGTCTCAAATACGACCTTTTGAGCCAAGCACAAGGTCCTTCTATTGACTAGTTACCAGGTCGCTGACATTGACAAACTGAACATCATCCATGTCGCTGGCACCAAAGGCAAAGGAAGCACATGCGCCTGGGCAGAATCTTTCCTACGGGCACACGGCAAGAGGACGGGATTCCCCAAAAGGACCGGCTTATACACATCGCCTCATCTCATCTGCCCCGAGGAACGAATCCGCATCAACTTTGAGCCCCTGTTCAAGGAAAAGTTCGCCGAGTACTTGTTCGAAGTGTGGGACCGCCTGCTAGAGCGGAACGATGGCGACACAAGCCCACTACCTCGGTATCATCAACTCCTTCTTCTAGTGGCCCTCCACGCCTTCGCCAGCGAGGGAGTGGAATCGGTCATCATGGAGACCCACCACGGGGGCGAGTACGACGCCACGAACTTTATCAGCCGCCCCGTCGCCACCGTGATAACCTCCCTCGGCATGGACCACATCGAGCAGCTCGGCCCGACGATCGAGAACATAGCCTGGCACAAGGCCGGCATCTTCAAGCACGGCGCGCACTCTTTCTCGGCCCCGCAGGAGTCAGCCGCCGCCGCCGAGGTCCTGCGCAACCGGGCGGCAGAGAAAGGGGTTCCCATCCAGTTCGTCAGCGTCGATGAGTCACTGCTCCCTACGGGATCGCCTCAGTTGAAGCCGGCGGTCCAGATGCTTAATTGCTCGGTCGGGCTGGCTGCTGCACGCCACTTGCTGAGGCAAAGGGCTCCAAGAAAGGCTTTTGAGGGGGGCGACATCCTGAATGAGGATGACATCCAGCGGGCAGGGAGGGCTTCTCCTGGCCCGGTCGATTTCACCTGGTAGTCGATGGACCTCACCATTGGTACCTCGACAGCGCACACAATGAGATGAGTGTCAGCAAGGCGTCTGAGTGGTTCATTGGCGCTGTTTCTGGAGAGACTGGCACGAGCTCGAAAGACCCAAGCGCACTCTGATATTCGGCCAGTCCTCAAGTAACAGGGATCCTGTCGCAGTATTAGCCAGCCTAGCCGTCTGCCTCGAGCCGGTTCACTTCGACAAGGTCATCGTCACTCTGCGTCAAGATAGAGCTCAGCTTGGCCAGGTGCGCGCCCAAGGTATGTGCATGATATGCCTCGTGTCTCAAGGAACGTATAGCTAAGCTACTGAAAGCAGACACAGCAACAGCAGATAGTGAACTGTTAGGAAGCTTCGAGAAAGCCTGGCGGAAGCACTATTCTGACTCCGATGTTGTGCAGGTTAAAGTTCTGGAGCAGGCTATGGCGAGGGCCAGGGATTGTTCTGCGGCTGCTGGAGGTCGCACACAGACGCTTATCACAGGGAGTCAACTATTGGTTGGAGAGGCACTTTCTGTACTGAAAGGAGAACCGTCACCTGAGTTGATATTCTTGCAAGGACATCTGGCGAGGGCGCCGGTAGACGTGTTGACAGAAACGGAGGATCAACTCCGGTCACGATGACGGCGGCCCGTCTTTAGCTTGGTGACGAAATCACAAGGTTTTGGACTCGCGAATTATCCAAAATTTGACTTGGTTAAGGACAAAATGTTCCGCGTCTCCGCCGTCGGCTGGCCCGGAGTCGCTATGCAGCCAGCCGCCTTGCAAGTGATCAGCCTCCTGCGTGGTGACTCGCTGCCTGGAATTTCTTAGCTTACGTTAACAAGCATAGTCATTCAGATGTCATACAGTCGTGCCATATCCTCGAGAAGAAACTTTTGCCATGCCCCTCCAGATTGACAGGGCGCAAAGCTCATAACGCAGCATGTGAGCCGCATGTAGCCGTGAGCTTAAACCGTTGGATGAATAATGGAAGCCTGGGGCAACTTTGGCCAACAGCGATGGCCCCAGCACCTTCCGGGCTGTGAACAATTCTTTCCACTGACTGAGTGGCCTCTGCTATTAGGGAAGAAGCCGTTTGTCTCTCTTTTGCCCTCGAGTATGCCTCATTTCCCCGGATCCGTTTGCAATGCGGCTCTGTGGGCCAAGCCCAAGCGCTGACCCGGACCCATGAAGCTGGGAGCTCCCGGCTAGTTGCTCAAGTGGCTTACGCGATGTCAGACCAACACACAGACACACCATACCACACTCAATTCACACTAAGATTGGCCCAGGTAAGAGAGAGGCTTGACAATAGCTCAAGGCAGACACGTCAGGCGCAATTCCATTAAATGCCCGTCATCCGGGGGTGGATTTCTCCAGACTGCCTCTGATCACCTATCTACCTACTCAGCAATTGAAGCCGAAGTACCCCATGATGACGGGTGAGTACCGGAAGGCAGTCCCATCGCCGGCGGGCGCCGACTTCTTTGTTTGAGGGGAAACAAGCGATGCGGCTCTGCTGCCCACGTCCTGAGCAAAGATCCCAGGCAAGTCGGATCCCCGGAGTGCGCCTGGAAGCTAAGCCAGCCAGCCCTTCTCTCCCTCCTTCCGAGGCGTATTTACCCCCAAAGCTATCGGGCGACCGGGGAAAATGGCATCAATGTCCGAGGATCGAGAGACAGGAGGATGACAGGCCACACGGCGGCGCAGAAACAGAAGCACCGCCTGTCAGCCTGTCTATCTGTCTGTCAGCCCACCTGTCCCGTCCGCCTGGTCCAACGTGTCTCCGTCCACAGCATGAGGCAAAACTACGAACACCAAGAAAAAAAAACCACAAGCAACAACATCCCGTAGGCCTTGTGCATGCATACGTCGCAGGTGACCGCCTCAGAGACGAGGCCCCGACTCTCACGCAACACCAGCCTCCCGTTACACTCAAACACACGCGTGCGCGCGTCGAAGGAAGCCCTATTTAGACCCGGAGGCCGGCCCCGGCCAACCAAGGGTCCAATGCTGATGTCGCCCGAGAGACAACGTCAGTTGCTGTCTCACTCGCTCCATACAGATTTCCTCCGCTCTTCTGTCGTGAAGCCTCAGTGATCGGGCTGTGATGGGGCCGTGACGGCGAAAAGGGGAGGTGGTTGTCGTGTTTCCTGACCTGTCACTCGCGACGGCACGCGACATCTGTATCACGTCGGTCTCATTCTGTTTTGTGGGGCCCCTGCACGCCTGGGGTGAGTGAGTGACTGCTCTGATGTTTCTGTCTGTGCTTGTGTAACTCGGTCGCCTTGTCCGGGACGACGAAACGGGCATGCCCTGAGTCTCCGCCTTGTCCTTGTCACAGTCGTTGTTGTCCTCTGCGCCGGGGAAGCTCCCCGTACCGCGCAGTTGATGCAATGTATTTGTTCCGCGAGTAGCACTTGACACAGTTCTCTGACGAGACTCTGATGAGGGTATTGCTCGAATTATCTCTGCTTACACAAGATGGCCTCGTGGCTACTGGGTCCAGACGACCACTTTTGTACACCGACGCCTACCCAGACCATGATCCAATGGAAAAGCCAACCCTGTTAACCCGTCTCTTTGCTACATGCCACAGTTTTATAAGCTGATAGACTCCGTCGAATAATCTTCGACCCTCTGGCTGATCAGGTGCCCGATCTCTCTCTTGCTCCTCCGGGTGACCTCGCCACCGGAGACGACCTTCTCTGCCGAAATTCTCTCCTTGGCCTTCAAGCCAAGCGGCAACATCGCGTCTTCCGCGCTGGCTGCCTTGTTGCCTCCGTGGCCGTGTAGCACCAATCCCTTGCCGTCGGCGCGCTTGTGCTTCTGCCCGGCTTCCGCCTCGATCTTCTGCACCTGGGCCCCATATCTGACCGCCTCAGAGAGGATTCCCCGCAGGAACACTGCCTCCTGCACGCCCTCCAGCGCTGCGCTGACCTCCAGCTTCAGCGAGGCTAGGAAGTCCGCCGAGTCCATGTGATCTCCCGCGCCCGCCGCCACTATCGCGTCGTTGATGAGCCAGCCGCCCGGCCCCACCGCGTCAATGCACCTGCAGAGCAGGTCCGCGAGGAGGCTGATGCTGCCGTCAGGCGGCGCCTCGAGCTCGTCGTCTTCATCGAGGCGCGTCGTGTCCAGATACCGCGTCGTCCAGCCGTCCTTGACGAGTTCCATGCGTAGCACATAGATAAGCGACAGAATCTCCTCAGGCTTGTAGCTGCGCCGCAGGGTCCGGATGGTGGAGTCGCGAGGGCAGCTCCCCAGCTTGCCGAACGCCACACTCAGGCCTCTGGCACGGATGGTGGATTGGTCACCTAGGTAGAACTCTGTAACTTCCAGCTCCTGCTCGAGACGGTCCAGCTCGTGGCCAAATGCGCTCTGGTCTGCGTTCAGTGCGCTCTCGTCCGGGTCGACACCATCTGACTGCTCTGATTCGAAATTGAGCAGCTTGGGCGCTATTTTCGTGGGGTCTTGCACGAGTTCTAGACTGCGCATGATCAGACGAACAGCGGTGAGGAGCTCGGTGGCCCCTAGCTTCGTTGAGGATAGGTAGGACAGGAGAAGCTCGAACGTTGGATCAGCTTGTACCAATACTTGAGGTATTTCTTCACCTAGGATGTAATCCACGTCGTCGACACCTCTAAGCTCATCCTTAAAGGCTGATTTGAGGTTGGATGTGGTCAGGTGACCTGCATCAACCAGACAATTCAGCACGTTGCTCTGTGGTAGCTTGCAGATGAGCCTTGTTTGATCTGTGCCCGATTCTGTTGCATCCTGCCAGCCAAATATCCTTGTAATCGTGTACAGAACCCATCGGCGGTCAGCTGTTGGGTACGCAGAACGTGTGCTTGGCCATATCCATTCCGGGAGTCTGGACTGCTCGTCGTTTGTTTTATCCTTGGCCACGGCAGCTGGTCTCGTCGCGATTCCAAATCTGCTAGCCATGAACTCCTCAAATCCACCTAAGTCGTCGGCCTCGAGAAGGGCATCCGCTTTCTGTACGTCCGCAGTGAATGCAGACCAATAATTTCCAGTGACAGTGCCTGGGATATGCTCGGAGAAACTCGATGTTTCGGCGCCCGTCTTCTGCTTCTTGATGAGATCTCTGTGCTGAGTAATACCTCGACCTAACGAGTCTATCAAGAGGCCCTCTGCTCTTCGCTTTTTGCCTCGTGTCCTAGGTGCTTCAAGTTGCACAGCCACGAGGGATGCGCCGTAGATTGCCACTGCAATCTCGAGCCTTGCAAAATATGCCACCAACGACAGGGCCAGAGCATTTGAACCGCTGCCCGCCTTGTCCAGATCGACCACGGAAGATGCTTGCAAAGACTGATAAACAGGGTTGTAAACATCCAAAGAGTCAGGCTTGGCCGCGAGGACAGAAGACTTCGATAGCCGCACGAAGGACCTCACATCCGGCACTTGGAGTTTGCTGTCGACTTTGACAACACTAGAAGTTAGATCGTACGTGACAAGACCGTCCTCCTGGAGCTCCATCAACGACCCAGAGCCGACGTCCAGACGGAGACCGCCAGGCCCACTTGCGGCCGAAGGGGATAACGGAATGGGAGACGTGTGTATCTGGACCAGCCGCCCGGTGGCTTGCGTCTCGGAGGTGGAGACTACGCCAAGGATGTGGAGATGGCGAGTCTCTGTTTCCTCGCCTGCGATCCTCGTGACGAGCAGCAACATGTCAAGGGTGGACGTGTCCTCCTTTGTTGTTTGCAGGAAAGCAGCAAAAGCATCCTTATTGCCTCCAAATATCCCTCCAATAACCTCGCTTGCGATCGTGGCTTGGACGAGCTCAACTTGGAGGCGCGCTGCCTTGGGCACGGCAGGCAGGTCCTGCTTCAAAATTTCTGGAGATGTCTGCCATCGCTTTCGCAGGTCGTCGCCTTGGAAGCAGATAACAGTCCCGTCCTCGGCAACAGCCACCAGGTCCGGGATCACGGCAGTTCCGTTCTCGCTCGCAGCGCCGGTCGCGGTAGCCGTGCTAAGGTGGACGAGCTTCGAGGCATGGTCTATCTTCTCGGTCAGGGTGGTCGAGTTTGTCTCTCCAGAAGCCCCTATGACATCTTTGAACAGGGTGATCTGGGCTTTCGGGTTTCGGGTCGAGATGTATGTGTACCGTGTGACGTCCTTGCTCTTTGCGACTCTGGACCTCGTCGAGCACGGCGAGCAGGTGAAAGTCGACTGGGGTGGAACGGGGTAGGAGGTGATCAACCGTGATGAGGGAACCTGGTAAAAGTCAGCGATCGTTTGTGCAGGCTGGAAACAGGACAAATGGGTAGGGACTGACATCGTAAAGGTTCAACGCCTCGCCGTCAATGCCGACTGCCAGCTCCGATCGCTTCCTCTTCTTGGACCCTGGCTGCTGGCCCCAGACATCACCAATTTGGTATGCGCTCGCGCCTTCCCGCTGGTTCAGAGGTCGAGGCAAGGTTGTGAGCACATATGGCTTCTGGATGTTGAATGTTGCAGCCATGGCGGGCAAGCAATACGGCCTCGGCGGACTCAGTGGCGGTTGGATCGTGAAGTTCAAAGTCGCTCTTCAGTGGAAAAAATTCGAGAGAGGTGCAGGGGTTTGCTCTTATCGCGCTTATCTGAACTTTCGCGGTGGGGCTGGTAGCACCTTTCCAATTTTAGTGTTCCTGCCAGGCACGAGGTACCTAGGTACCAACTTGGCTCTGAAATCTGCTGCCCACGACGGCATCTGCACCACCACATCTCTGGCTCTACAGGACGTCATAAATATACCACAAATCTATCCTAGCTCCTCTTTGCCAAACAGCCCAGAGGCGTCATCGATATAATCCAGCTCGAGCTCGCTATGGACCGTCTGCTGTTAGGCAGTGACCCTGCTGGTGACAAGAGGGTGCTGCCTAGGTATGTGTGTAGACAGGCAGTCTATCATCCGCTCGAATTCGTGAGAATGTGTTACACGGCATGAGCTGCGTGCGTTGTCGGCCAACTGTTCTCACAAGAAGTAAATTAGCTTGGTATTTCAGACAACCTACACCGTATCTCGATGTCACCCCGCTCTGGAGCCTTGGATTGCCTCTCGTACTTCCACTATCAACACGTTCTGAGCCTGCTCTGTAATCCACGTAACCCAGAAGAAGCATGGCTGATCCTTTGGCCATCTCGGCGGCAGTCGTCCAGTTCTTGCAGATTTCTGTTAATCTCTGCCTGAAACTACATTCCTTTTGTGCGGATATGCAAGATGTGCCGGAGAGGCTAAGCAGCCTGGAGTCCGACCTCCAGCAGCAGATCCTGGTGGCCAAGGATATTCAAGGCCTGGTCTCCGGAGTGTCACCTGCCCTCAACTCAACCTCCATTGACTTGCTGCGGGCGATCCTAGATGACTACTCTGGCAAAATGGAACATCTTCTGCGAATGATCAACTCGGTCACTAGCGACCCTCGCGATGGGTTCCTCAAGAGGAGCTGGAACGCACTGCGGGCCCTGGACAAGAAGAACGCGATGCTCTTATGCTGCGATCAACTAGCACAGAAGAATAGCCTTCTCTCCATATGGTTGGGCAAAGCCAACAAATGAGCAAAATTAATGTCAGCTTGCCTTTAGACGACTCGCTGCTCACATCAGAAGGGATCTAGCTCACCAAGTCAGGGACATTGTTGAGGAAGGCAGGGACCAAACTACACTCTTATCAAGACAAGTGGATGCGAACTCGGCCAAGATAGATGCGCATCAGGGAGAACTGTCCAGATCCATTCGTGCCACTGAGATTACTTCCTGCGAGGTACGAGTGGTGGCGACACAACAAGAGAGCGGCCATCAAGATATACTCGCAGCGGTCCACGAAACAAGCAGCGATATTCGCAACCTCGCTGACGACTGGCAAACTCTAAACACAACTGTAAGTCACACTGTCATATTATGAAGCGTTAGGGACAGTCTCCCCAAAGTTGACCCATTATATAAGCTCTGCAGATTCAGAGATACACTGGAGTCAAATCAAGAGCTTTCACATGTCATCCTTCGAGCCGTTTCCACGAGGAATGAAACATCCACTGGGCTCGAGCATTGCAACTCTAGAGACATGTTCAACATGATACAACAGGTTCATCTCGACGATATCCAAAACAACTTGCGAATGTTCAAAGGGACTGGAGGCATACCAATGCCGCGCTGCGCATGCAGAGCATACAGCCGACTTACTCACAGTGAGCTCCTGTCGATGTTGCACTTCAGGAGTGTGTTTCGGAAAAGACACTACTCCAGCTGCCGAAAGTTCAAGGGCTCGGACGAGAGCCTCGAATACACTATGAAGATCATTCCTCCCACGTGGCTGCTCTCCCACACGATCAATCTCAGTATGGTCCTGCGGAACTGGAGCAACGGCAGAGGCTTCTCGATCACCCCAGTAGTCATTGGCACAAGCAGAATCGTCGACCCCACCACATCACTTGGGTTCAAAACGGTGCGAGCCCACGAGCATTTCCTTGAAACACATTATTTCGAGAGCAGCGCCAAGTTCGTGAAGTCCTTGGAGAGATCGCTGCGGGACGTGCTCAGCTCTGGCCAAAGTTCTCCTCTCGACGAAGACGGAGCTGGCAATACCCTTCTTTACGTATGTATCATGTCCAAAATCTGAATGCGTGAGATCGAGTTCTGATGGAGGCATGATACAAACGACAGGAGGTAATTGGGCTATATATCTGCCATCAGCGGGGCTGCTTCCAGAATAGACGCTGGGCCACCAGGGCCCCAGGATTTATCTCTCTTGTGAAGTATCTCCTGCATAATGGTGCAAATCCCAACACAATTTGCTCCCACAACACAAGCAGCTTTGGAGCAGGCCACGGCACTGCTCTGGATCTATTCGCCGCCGACCTGAGGCCAATGCACGCACAGGGGCTTTCAGGAGGTATCGTTGCCGACAAGGAAATCGGAAACGCATTAATTGAGAACTTGATTGAGGAGGGCGCCGAGTTCTCAAGGCCACTTCGGACTGCTGCGACCTGCCATCCACACTTTCAGTCACGAACTTTCCAGATTGACCTTAAAGAGCTGCAATTGTACCCGGACCAAATCGAAGGTCAGATTCTTCTTCCGGCCTGGTAACGAGGCTTGCCAGGATTGGCTAATGCATTCATAGTATGTGGATACAACGACCTGGTACCGGCAATTCTGGAGCGCGACGAGGCCAGGCTTCGAAAAGCGCTCATGGGTTGCGACTCAAACCATCAGTCTACAGCCACCGGTCTCAGTCCCGTTCATTTCGCAGTAATCTGGCCTGTGGCGCTAACTACCCTTGTTAAGATGGGTGTGGATGTGGAACGTTGAGGATCACCTCCACCGCCGTGCTATACACCTCGCTACGGCACTGGGAGAATCTGAAGCCGTGGATATTCTATTGGACGAAGACTGCGCCATTTGGACTCATGACTCTTCGCTTTCTTTACTACAACAGGCGTTGCAGGGACAAGATGAGAAGAACCGAGAGTGTGTTGCAAACTCGGTCATCACAGCATATATAGACCGATACAGGCGGTTCTTCGACTTTGCTCTGTCAATGCTCCCGCAGTCTTCGCCAACTCTTGGAGAATTTTCTTCCGAGATACTAAACGAAAGGCTCGTTCCTCGGATCCAGCAAGAATTGGAACGTCATCATTGCCGCATTCCGCCCGCTCTTGGACTGAGGACGGACTGTTCAAGCGTCTACGAAACGGCCAGTAGGGACGCCGACATCGCTTGACAGTGCAAATGGCTGAAAGACTCTGGAACGGCGGCTTTCGACAGATCCACGAGTCCTTTGACCGGGGCACGACGCCACTCCTTGAAAGTTGGTATAATGCCGACTTCGGAATGATCAAGTGGTTGATCTCCAAGGGAGCGTCCCCGTTCTCGCGGCACGAGCAGACACAAGGATCGGGCCTGCATCTCTATGTTCACCGTCTTGGAAAGCCTAGTCCGTATTTTAACTGCGACACCTCAGCTGTCTACTGCGATCGGGCCATAATTTCGCAGCTGGAGTCAGACCTAGATTCGAGGTTGGACTCATGTTGCTGTCTCTGTTCTGTGGGTGGTTGCACGCCAGTCGTGATCTTCCTGAAAAGTAACTACCATCTCAGGTGGGTTAGGATGTATGGAACCGGCGGTTCATAATATGAACATTACTCGGCCCAGCTCTGTCTCTTCTGGAAGAAGCTGCCGCCGGCGCGTGGCCAAGAGAAGACTGCAATGGAAGCAATATTGAGATTTTTGGTTTTCGAGAACATGAGCCTGAAACATCAATGCTGTCGCTTAGATGTGGATGCTGAGGATGGGAGGGTCTATGAACCTGTAAGCGACAACAATTCGCCGGAATCCGAGTACGAGATGGAAGCGAGATTGAGAGAATACTTATCGAGACAAGATGCGGAGTTGCGCGTGCCAACTGCTTGAGAGACCACTGTGTGTCGTCTTCCGCGAGCACTGCAAATCGCGCTAGAGTTATATAGAAGCCGTAATTGTATTTTAGTAAACTACGAGGTCAGCAAGCCAAATTTGTCGGCAATAATCCACCATGATGGATGATGTCCACGAACCTAGTTGTTCGAGTCTGGACACAAAAGAAATTGGATATTCGCACCTGCAAAAACGGAGGGGCCTCACGAGGCTGCCTATGTTTTCCCCAAGATCTATTGTTATCGGCATTGTATACCTATCTAACGCTGGGTCTTTGAGCGTTTACTACTGTATAAAGGGACCGCCTACAGCTTTAAAAGAGCACGTATACGGATTAAGAACGAAACCACCCAAAAACGGAGGGTATACAGTACCGGGCTTATATGAATACGATAAATAGCTCCCATGATGGAGCTGCTTTGTGACAGTCTCAAATAGTAAACGGCTTATTTCTGGGAGCGGCTTAAACCTAGGAACCATACACGTATGGTTTATTTTTGGGAGTAGTGCAGAGGGGGAAAGGTGTAGGGTGCATAAAGGGCGTAGGGCCAGGGAAGAGTGCATGAAGGAGCAAACCCAGCGCCTTCCTCAGAAAAAAGGAAGGCATACCCACGCTCACACCCACACCCGCCAGGTAGAAGGGGGATGAAGAGGGGAAGGGAAGGGGAAGAAGAAGAAAACGACAGAGAAGACTTTATTTAAATTAAAGAATAGTTGGAATTAAAAAGGGCCCCCTATATAGAAAAGAATGGGAAAGTAATTCTGGGTGGGCTAGTCTAAATGCTACAGCTGTATACCCTTTTTGCACTCTGCACCTTTCCCGCACTCCTATACCCTTCCCTTGCCCTACCCTTCCTATACCCTGCACCTTTTGTATACCGTTCCTATTTTAAGCCGCTCCTAGAAATAAGCCGCTTACTACTTGGAACTGTTATAAAGCAGCTCTAATGAGGGCACAGTTTAATAATGTAAATGGTGCTGGCATCGTGCGGGCACGGTTTATTAACAGCATATTACACCCGTATTGCACCGGTACATTACAAGCGCTGACAAACCCAAGGTAAAGCTTAGCTACCTAACCACGCCCAATACCTATACTCATTCCCATTACATATACTCCAATAACATACACTGCCATAGTAGTAATACCCGCACTCGCCATCACTCAGACCACTCCCACACCAAACACTTATACGTAACACCCACTACCTGCTCCCATGCCTAGTTAGTTTATATAGAGTTGACATAGCTGTTGTATGAGTTATTTACCGGTGTACCCGCCGTTTTTACAGGCGCGAATAACCGATCTCCAAAAGAAATCTCAACTGCGCCACACAGCCGTCTTTGGTGCTCGTCAGTTAATAAACCGATATTCAATCTCTATTGCTCCGCGACTGACAATCAGTATTTATGTATTTATGTATGTATGTATGTATACAAATATGTATTGATTAAGGAGGATTGTAAAGAATAAGACGATCTCAAAGGAGACAATTTAGCATGTATATTTTCACGTCTTCTCGAATGAAGTAGCATGGAGATAATGGTGACATAACCATATGGAAAGATTTTATATGGATACACAAATTTGAGAATCCATTTAATTGGCGATGGACTTTGTTGAGGCAAAGTCTCTGCTATAGTGGCTGTGCAATACTACCTCAGGAATGGGACCAAACCATCAATGTTATCTATCTCACCAATGCTGATTATGCGTAATAGACTCCCACCATACTGATCAGACTGATTTTGATCACGCTTGTTGTGTGGCTTCCCTCTTCTCTTGAGAGCCGGTCTCGAAACTTCTGTCCTGAAGCTTCTTCGCGACATTGTGGCTGAGGAACTTGTCCATATCGGGCACCAGGAACGAGCTCAGCAGCAAAATAACAGCAAAGGGGATGGCCGTGCAGAATACGATCCTAAACGAGCTCGTGTAGGCCGTTTTGAGTGCACCGCCCACTGCAGCAATGATCCCAGGCGTAATACCAGGGACCTCGGAGAGATCGCCGGCCGTGATGGCGCTGAACAGAGATTCCACTGACGACTCTGGAAGACCGGCGTCCGTGGCAGCCGGCACGACGTACCTGGGCAGGTTCTTGTCCACCTCGTTCGCCAAGACAGACGAGAACAGGGCTGTCGCGACCGCGCCCCCGAGGCTGCGTATAGAGCCCAGGACGCCGGTTGCGAGGCCTATGTCTTGTGGCTCCCAGACGAGCGTGACGCCGGGTAATGAGATGTTCTCGATGATGCCGGCGGCTGCGAAACGTCAGTGTCAGGGGACATAAAGGAGGACACGTTGCTATGCGGCGGTCTGGAACTCACAGAGGACGAGCAGTGTTCCCAAGGCTATGGTTGCGGCCCATCGGTCCGGGGAGATTGTCGTCAGGGACGCTAAGAATGAGAGGGCCATGACTGACGCTGCAATGCATTGCAGCTTCACTTTGGGCACGTATGAGATCGAAAATCCCGCGATCGTCTGCCCGAGGAGCATGCCGCCGCCGACTACGGAGCTCTGCCAGCCGATCTGCATTGAGTCGCTCGTATAAATGGTGCCAATGATTGTCGGCCAGAGGACGGTGAGCGAGAAATAGACCATGGACCCGATAGTTGCGGTGGCGACGATGGCCACATAACCGACGTTCTTGAACATCCTGGGGGGCATGAGGGGCTGCACCTTGCAGTAGAAGCCCTCTGTTCCGAGTCAGCGTCATATCTAAGAAGAATCTCGGTTGCTGGAAGACTCACCATAGACAGCAAACACGGCCAAAGTTGCGGCGCCGATAAGCAGGGTACAGAGGACTTCCGCACTCGCCCACGGATATACGTGTCCTCCCCACGACAGGCCAATCAAAAAAAGCACACAGCCGGAAACATGCAGAAATATCCCGACATAGTCTAAATCTTTGGTCATTTGCCACCTGGTCTTGCCGTGCACGTGAAGCTGGTCGTATGATGGGGGACTGTAAAAGAACCAGTACAGCACCAAGGAGATGACACCAAAAATATCTCCCATGTAGTAACTCCATCTCCATTTCGAGACTGTGTTATTGATGAAAGACCTGGCAATGACTGGACCAAATACTGCAAAGGGGAGAGACGAGAGGAGGATGACAGAGAAAATTGGGCCCCTCCACTTGTTCGGCACGAGCTCCCCCATGATGATGTTGAACGACAATTGGCCGGAAGCTGCCACGCCGTTGAATGAGTTTGCCACGATGAGCATCTCGACGCTCGTAGCACAAGAACCGATGACGCAGCCGACCAGTCCGAGAATTGAGGTTCCAAGCACCATCCACTTGCGGCCAAAGATGTCAGAGAGTCGACCGACGAGGAGGAAGCCAATCGAATTGCCCAGAGTATACACAGTGGCCACCCAGGTGACATTTAGGGAGGGGCCCAGGTCTGCGTTGATAAGACTTCTGCGATGAAGTTAGTATATTTAGCGGGCAGAAGCCAGCTCCATGATACTGACAGCGTGTTTGCGGGCAACACCCAGGCCACATAAGCGCAGATGCTAGCGAGACATTGAGCCTGGTTTCCCATTAGCCAAGATCCAAGTCTCGGTCACACCTCTTTCAAGTATCTTCCTACTATTAAGGTACCGAGGAACTGTGGGCTGCGGAAGTATCCTCGATGCATCATTGAATAGTCGCCGCCGATAGCCTTCATATCGATATAGTCGACAGAACCGTCCGCATGTGTAACCTTCGTGACGTTGCCATCTTGTGAGTCGACGTCGGAAGCAACCTTGTTTTCAAGTTCAGAATGATGCGATTGCAACTCCTTGGCCTCAACACCGTACTGGTTGTCTGAGGCAGACATGATTACTGGCCGTGACTGGAAATAGAGATGTTGAATTGGTTTGAAAACTGTATTTCAACTCTGAGGAGGGGAGCCAGGACTTATTGTCGGCTTTGGCCACAGGGTCAAGACGAGGGGCGGGGGTTGTTACACAGGACTTAGAGTAGTCCTCAATGGATGACTTGTTCGAATCTTGAGGGGTCACCGGCAGATTTTGTCTCAGGGGGGTGCCCAAAGTGGCTACTCTTAGTCTACATGTGTATGCATAACCCCGCAAGGTCAATCGTGTCAATACGAATAAAAGAGGCACTAAAATGCGAAATCCAGGATAGATTTCCATGATAAGGAGCAGTCCGAGCTCCACTGCGCGTGCGACGTGTTGTATTGGAGAGCAGGCGATGTCTATAAGTCTCACTTTTCAGACCTTCTAGATTGAGGTGTCTGCGGAGCCAGGCAGCCAGGTTGTCATTTTTAGTGCTGAGGTAAGATTCGGAGTGGTATTGTTGTTACCCAGGCCTGCGGCATATCCTATTATGCAGATCTTAATGCTGGCAGTCTGACTGCACTGACCTTACGACACTTCCCCTGCATTTTATTTTTTGCCAAATAATGGTGAATGGTCTTGGCTGATTTGTTTGTATGTACAACATCAATCTGATCTCGAACATTGGTATTTATAGCTACAAGAGCGGAAAGACCTCTGCAGTCCTCAAACTCCAGCCGCAGCCTCCACTTCCTCGCCTCAGAGGAACAGTGATCACGTAGGATAATCTGGGAATTTTAACGTGTTTCCCAGGCACCTTCTGCCAAATCCTCCAGACTTGAACCCACTGGTACTAAGTCGTTCAAGTGCAGGTACCCTGGCTGGCACCGTCGGCCCACACACATTGGCCTCCAGAGCCAGTCTGATAGTTGCAGCAATCGGAAACAGAGATGCATACATCTGTTCAGAGTTCATCAGCATACGTATCAACATAAAGGCATAGAGGACTAGGCTCGGGAATACTTACGGCCAGCTTCGAAGCAGCCGGTATTCTGCCTCTCAATAACGTTGGGGGCAGCGAAGGCTGTGGCAGCCAACGCAAGCGCGATAGTGATAAAACGCATTTTGATGTTGATTTCGAATTGACTGTGTCGGTTGAACTCAATGGTATCGTGGTACAGGATGTGATGATTGATGTAGCTGAGAAGAACTGGAGGAGAGAGAGTATGGTCAATCGAGAGGCATCATCTCTCATCTTATATTCGATCGTTTCTTAGTTGAGGTCCACTCTGCTCCTGTTTGTATCCTATTTCTTTAATTTACATCAGCCCATAGTACGCGTATTTGGGCCACAATACGCGTGTTTGACCCATAAGGGCTCCCCTATCGAGTCACTCCGGCAATGCATTATCCCAGTTTCTCCTGGCTCAGGCCACCATCTCTGGGCTCCTGCTACATAATGACGTTTTCCTTGCCTTCTCCGGATAAATATTTACCACCTCATAGCAGTGGTGGGCCTGTGATTAGTGAACAACTTCGGTCTCTTGACTAGACATAGGCAAGGATGTGTCCCATAAATGCATATGGTCCGCGGAGGTTATTGGCTGAATCAGTTTTGCAATTAAATACAATCTAAACAAATTGTAACTCGTTTGCAACGGTGTCCTTCCAAGTCCTTCCTTCAACCGAGGAAAATAGTCGATGCAGCAACTTACACTGTCATCGTCTTAAGGCAGGCCGGTTTGACTTGCTGGACCGCCAAAAGATTGCATAAAACAATATATTACGCCCCTGACCATGGTATAGATTACACCTTATAGCCTTGCTCTTGCACTGGAGTCAATCCATGCGCCATGGAAAACAATGCTCTTTGCTTCGTTGGGAAGCACCTCGTGAATGACGCTCTGAAGCTTTATCACAGCCTCATCACAAATCTGGTGATGCACCATGATTCTTTTGCCATCCAGACGAACGCCGTGCCTCTTCCCCACGGCATTCCAGTCCTTCTCCTCTACCCCTAGCGATTTGAGGTCTACCCATATCACATTGGTCTCGACCGTTCGAAACAGACGGCCGCCCCTTTCAATCCAAAGCTGCCCAACCAGCTTAGCGATATCATAGCTTCTCGCCAGCTTACCAACGGAATCGACCCCTTCGAGTCCAAAATTTTCAACGACTGCCTGGCGGGCCGCAGCAGCCAGCACACCAGCCTGCCGCATCCCGCCGCCTATACCCTTTCGTGTTCGCTTCAATCTTTGAATTGCATTTCTTGTGCCGAGAATCATCGCTCCCATCGGTGCGCCAAGATTTTTACTGAAGTCGACCGTAACGAGGTCAGCACACTGTGCAAAGTCGCGAAGTGAGGTCCCGCTGGCGGCAGCAGCGTCAAAGAGCCGTGCGCCGTCCATGTGAATCAAAACTTTATTTTTTTGTGCCCCTATGGCCCCTGTAGTCAGCAATTGAACATCCCTAATACACAATTTAGGTGTCGATAGTGATAGGCCAATTGGTCGTTGAGGTGGAAATGGAGCCCTTCACGACTTTGGGAACCTCGGTACACTCACATGCGTGAAGATGTTGCAGCTCCTCGAGCGGGATTATTGTTCCCGAGTTCGTATTCTCGATGCTCACTACTCGTGTCGGCGCCTTATGCACGTCGTAGGCCAGGACGGCATGCTTCTGTGCATCCAACGCCGTCAGGTACCTTCCATTGAGCGGTCGTATGGCCTGGACCATGGCACCATTGATGAACGCTGCACCGCCCGCCTCCCAATGAACTATGTCTGCATGGTCACATGTCAGTAAGTGAGCAACATGATGTAGGTTATATGGTTCTGTGACTTAATGACCGCAACAGAGAAGGCAACAAGAACTCACGAGATTGAGCGTCTGTCATGATCGCATAAGGAGGTGCCTCGTTCAGCAGGGTGCGCAACGCAAGCTGATTGGCCATGGTGCCGGTAATCACGAAGGCGGCCGCCTCCTTACCGCAAATGGAAGCCATCTCACGCTCGAAAGCGGAGGTTGTCTGGTCTTCTCCGTAAACATCATCGTTCAGAGTGGCTCGTCTGATAGCATCAAGCATGCCGACAGAGGGTGTAGTTATCACATCGCCTGTAATGCTGGTCAGATCTGGTCGTCCCAATCACCTCTCTTCCCCACACGCTCTCACCTTGCCCCTGTGCCTCGAATACAACGTCAAGAGCGTGACATACTTCATAGGAATATTGGCTACTACTTACTTCTGAAATCATAGGCGGCACCTGTCAGGTCAGGCTGGCCCCAAAAGCCGGGAGATGTCTTGTTCTCTAGTACCATGTTGAAACTGACCGCGAAGGCAACAGACACATGTATGAACTGATGTGCCGGGCCGCAGATATTCGATTCTGGCCCAAAGTATTTGGATGTCGAAAAACAAGTTGCGTAAACCAATCGACTGGGACTGGGGAGTACGCCTGAGATATAATTACGATATTTATTAGACCTTTATGGCCGATGATATCCAGCACTTGCCTAAAAGAGGCGCTGCCCAAGCCAGTCAGCTGAAAGCGCTGAAACTAGCTGTCTTTGTTTCGAGACCTGCATCCACCCGATATGTTACCAATCACACTTCTGTACCAACCCGTATGTGACTACTGTACCAACCCGTTTGTGACCACTGTGAAATGCAATCAGGGAGAGGCTTGGCTCAGACGTGAGCGCAACCCGCAATTTCAAATAGCCCAGGAACACCGCCCTCGCTTGACCTGCTGTAAAGGATTCCGAAGCCACAAAACCCAGCGTACATAAGTAACGTGGCGGATGTCAAGCGGTCAAGCGGAATATATCTCTTGGACGAACACGAAGCACGTGTCCCATCAAGTCCGATCGCCTGTGTTCGACCAGAAACACCGGATTTCTGACGGGTTTACCGGGTCTAACAAGAAACCAGGCATTTTCACAGGTCCAGAGCAAGTTAGCTTTCGGGCCTGGACGTGATTTCAGATCAGATCTGCCACAACAAGCAATCATGGAAACGCCTTGGTCGCGCTGGCATGTGGAAATCTACCGATGGAAACATCTCAAGGAGCATAGATGTGGAGTTCAAATGTTGCCAGACTAGAATGTCTGAGGCTCCAGCACACATTCACTGTCTCTCGCTCCCGCCCCAGTAGCAGTGAGGCATATCGCACACCCCTGCCACCGCACTGAATGTTGACCGACGATTTAGCTGAAACGGAACGCAGAAAGCGAGGACACGTCAGGCTTCTCGAAGCAGGTCGAACGCCGGATCGACACCACGAAGGATTCACGCAGCTGTAGCACTAAAGGGTGGCTCCGGAGCTGCGAAAGCCAACCAGCCCAGCCCAGCTCGCAATTCGTCTGTGTGGTGTTCGATACTAGTTGTGCATTGCACTTTTTCGCGTGAGAATCTCGTGCTACCATTTGTTCCGATTGGGTGCTTGCGGCCAGGATTGCGCTCCTTCCCTTCTGACAGGCTTAGTACTATGTGAACACAGCACATCCCTCGCATTTAGGGATTACACGCCAAGTTGAGAGTCCGAGGCTAATTCACACTTCTTCCGGGCTCTCCAAGACGCACCTAGGTAAGTAAATCGAGGAATACATAATCATTATGAGGCTGTGAGAACAGGAAAGTACATGGGATTCCTTCACATATACCCCTGACGACTTGGTGAAGCCTACCAGTCTACCGGTACACGATGAACGTCAGCACGAAATCGTTTGCCACTCTGGTGTAAGTGCTACCGTCGGACTAGGTAAGTTCCGAAATAAGCTTGAAGTCTGGACCATTGGCAAGGTTTATGTGGACAAATAAGAGCGGTCAGATCGATAGTGCCTGGCGCCAAAATATTACTGTAAATCTCATACATCTATTGACAGCATATATGGACCAATAGAAAGTCCCTGGTTCCATGAGAGACGGTCGCACTATTGACAACGGGACACTGCAGGATGGCGACCTCACCGGAGACAGCTGAAGACCTCGGCGAGCCAGCCGAGCTTGGGTCTGGCAACGTGGCTAGGCAGCGATGAACTATGTAGCCCTGTACATTGGTCCCCAGAGCCGTACAGATCAGATAAGAATATATGCTCCTTAGTGACTGCTTTTGCTGTCAGGCCTGTATCACTACAAACTCTTTACTTGTGGGAACCCCAATTTAGCACTAGGAATACCTAGTCTCGCTTCCCACCGTTCTGCCAACAGCACCATGGTTGCCAAACTGGATGCCCCTGGCGGCAGCGCCATAGTCATCAGTGCAGCCACAGTTCTCGATGATGGCGCAATTCTTGCTTCGTACGGACTCGAGAGAGAGGCCGACGGGGTCATCAGCTGGGCTCCAGGCAGTCCGCACCACCCTCGGCACTGGCCAATTGGTCGAAAGGTCTACGACACGGGCTTCATCATTCTACTGGAGCTTTACACGTGAGTATCTTGGATGCCTATATGCTCAAAATCATCACTAAGCATGAAATATATCAGGACTGCCATCAGCACCACAGGGGTAAGTCTAAGCCACGGTCATGCTTCTAAGTACCCAGTGCTTCGTGCGAAGCTGTTTCTGCCGCACTCGAGCCCGTCATTGACAGACCTAGGCAGCGGCTGCTGATGTTGCGGGGCCAGAGTATGGCATGAGCAGAATCACAGCACTGGTTGCTTTCACCTTCATGTAAGTGCCTAGCAACCCCCAGCGCCACTCCGACATATCCATGTCATTCTATTCCTCATCTCAGCCGTGTCATCTGGTTGAACAAAAACTTTCTAAGTACGTCTCATCTCTACATAGGTACCAGCTGGGTCAAGCACTAGGTGGCTACCTCATCCCTCCCCTTTCCGAGCTCGCAGGACGGAGATACCCATACCTCATCTCGTCGGCTGTCTTCAGCATCTTCTGTGCGGTGATACCACTCGGCAGCACAACGACTCCAGCAGCCATCTTCGTCGGCCGCTTCCTGACTGGTATCGCATCCGCTGTTCCGTCAGTCGTTATCGCGGGAAGTGTTGAGGACCTCTTCGACACACGTGCTCGGGTATGGGTCGTCGTGCTTTGGAACGCCGCAACCACGATTGCTCTCTGCATCGGGCCTATTTACGCGTCATATATTATCGCCTCCCCCGCTGGGTGGAGATGGGTGTACTACAGCGCGTCAATCGTCACAGGTTTGATGACCGTGGCACTCGTGGGAGTGAGGGAGAGCCGGCCCAGTGTCCTGCTGGGGCACAGGGTGGCGAAGCTCGCACGGGAGCAGAGCGACAGCATTGACGATTTCAGATGGAAGAATGCTGACCCAAGATCGGGCGGCTGGAAGGCCTTTGCAAACATAGTGGTTGTGAGGCCGGCATACATTCTTCTCACCGAGCCACTCGTTATTCTCATCGCCTTCATCTCTGGTATCTCGTGGGGTATCATTTACCTTTTCACGGAGTCTACGAGAGGGATATACCAGTCGATGGGCTTCGACAAGACAACGGCCTCACTGCCATTCTTGGCGCTTGCTTGTGGGGTATGCTTGACGTTTCTCCCACGTATTTGGGACATGAAAGTCGTCTCTCGCCGTCATGCGGCCAAAGAGCCGGTCGAGCCGTAAGTCCAAGCTACCCAGGCACCCGCGGCCAAATGGATGCGAGAAGAAAAAAGCGAGTTCTAACTCCCCACAGCGAAGACAAGATCATGGGCTTCGCCTTCGCGGCGCCGGCACTGACCATCGGCCTCTTCTGGTTCGCCTGGACGGTGCCCCCAGCAGCGCCGTGCCTGCCGTGGATCGCCCCGACGCTCGCGCTGGTCCCCATCGGCTTCGCAGTCAACGAGATCGCCTACACGCTCAGCGGATTCCTGGCAGACTCGTACCTGCTCTACAGCGCCTCTGCGTTCTCGGGCCTCGCCTTTGTCAGGGCCATCGTCTCTGGCCTCATGACGCTCCTGGCGCAGCCCATGTACGGCAAACTCAGCGCGAACAATGCGGGCTCCATCTTGGCGGGCGTTTCGGTCTTGTTTTGCATCACGCCGTGGGTCTTTTTTCTGTATAGCAAGAAGTTGAGGCTGGCGAGTCCGTTTGCGAGATATAGTGTAGAGATGGACCGGACGACTCAGTCCCCCGGAGAAGTGTGAATGGCCGGTCGTATTGTTAGGGCAGTAACAGAAGGTTCAAGCCATCAAAGTTCAAATATACGAAGGAAGTCTCTGTGACCAGTGCTTCAGAAAGCTGCCCGTCTTTCTAGTCTGTTGGTGTCCTGGAACAACAATCCTTAGAGAGACGGTTCACTACATGGGGCATAGGTGAAGGGAGACCGGATGGTGAAGCCGACAGCACCTCGACCGATACCTGCGACATAGTTCTCGGGCGCCGGTTCCCCCAAGAAGTCCCGTCGACTGGCCATGGTGTGGAAGCCACAACAGATTATCTTCCCATAGCAGGCTGTCCCATAGGAGGCTTGTCTGCAAACAGGTTCTCCCATGTAAGGTAGTTCAGTAGAGTTTCCCGCAAGGCGCTGGTTCAGCGGAGATTGTCCCATCACCGAGCTGACCTGGAGGAGCTTGTCAAATACCTACGCACTAGAAGATTATGCTATTAGAGGATGTCCTAGTGGATGCTTTGCTGTAGGAGGATTTCCCATGGGAGGCTAACCCATAGGAGGCTGCCCTATGGGAAGACATCCCACGGGGGGGCAACCCACAGGAAAGTAACCTGTGGGAGGATATCCCACAGGAGGGTGGCCCACATATGTATGGCCCGTCAACCAGCTAAGGGAATCATGGGAGCTGCTGTGGCAAAGCTTCACTCAGCACGCGAGGACAACGCAGCAGAATACGAACAATCTTCGGATTATCTTTCAAGATACCATTGTCAATGACGAGACCAAGGCTTTGTCAAGAAGGCTGGAGAGAGGTCTGGTTATACCCAGGTCGATGACAGTGGTTACCGTGTGTACACGGACATCGACGAGGGCTTTTTTGCAATCTTAGGCTCGAAAAATTGTGGCCTAGTGATGCACATGTTAATCGACCATGAGCAACACATCGGCTTACGGTACGTGGAGAAAGTCGTTGTTCTTGGCCGGGCCTCAGAAGGAGATTCCCCCCACTTCTATTTCGTCCTCTCCGAGAGACGACGAGCTTCAACTCCTTCGACACAGTCTCTCCCAGACTCCGACTAAACATCCCTCCACTGAAAAGCGAACTGCGTTACAAAACTCCCAAGGAAACGGTACCCTAGGGTAGCAAACCGGGTAGGCCCTCCTGGTCAGGACACAGGCCAGTGACTCTGCTGACGGCTCCTGGACTCAATTTACTCGCCGGCACCTGGGAGTCGGGAAATGTCTGGAAGCCGGACTCTAGGATGGCTCCCTTTTCCCCCGTTTCGTTCGGGACACCCAATGTTCACACCCATGTGGTTTGGCAAGCTACGGTGGCGGTGATCACTGTTTCCGCATTGGTCGAATATCATCATTCGAATCAACCAACCTATTCGCGTTCCGGCAGACAATATTGTGTCCAAATTCATCCCAGCAAAATGTCATCCCAGCTATCGAGATTAGTTCCCGCAGGCAAATCAACTGATAGGGATCCCACAGTCTTCAAACCAAGCCCTAGGAGGGATAAGTCTCTCGGTGCTTTTGAACTGTCCGCAAAGAGACAACAAATGGCCTCACAATTTACCATAAGAGGATATCTTCGCCAGTCCATTAGCGCTAAGATCAAACATTCACTGTGCACTTGGAAACTCCTTAGCGTGTGACCGGATCTAGATATGACCGTGAATCAGCAACTGATGTCACTCGACTGGTACACTAGGCCGGTTCAATGATCGATATGCCTTCTCCAGGATCCACCGCTCTCAACAAGTGCAGGACCCGGGATTTTGGCGGGCTCTAATCTAATAATATAGGGCATAAGGACAGGTACTGCATATGCAACAAGCTCCGTTCGGTCGACCCAACAACACCGGCTTGTGAATTTGTGCTCCAAACCGACAGCCACCTCCACGACCATCCCGGAGCGAAGGTGGCTAGTAAAATTCAATTTGGACTTGAATTAGCCCTGGGAAAAATACCAAAGTGTTTTTCGGCACTGAAATTCACTTCAGCAGCTAGCTCTTTCCACACCTCCTCACGGCAACAATTATGGTGAGCTGTGCAGGATCACTTGACAAAACCGCCACACATAATTGGGCGACCGCTATGCGGCCACAACATCTATTTAGTGAATTAAGTCGTCAATATCAGCTGCCTGACGATCTCTTGAAGAACAGCCTCCTATAGGACAACGCCCTACAAATGAACTTCTCAGTCAAAAAACCCTCTGGGATAACCTGTTGACAGGCAGGTAGCTCTCTACAGGACAATCTCAAGTGGAAAGCCCTCTGTGCTGGGATGTTGGGTTGAGGCATGTGAGTGAGCCACAAGTGTTTACAAAAATATTGACGAAGTCGTTGAGACCGTGGCCAACGTTACATTATCGTATTAAATAGTTCCTTCTTGATCCGCGTACGTGCTCTTTTGGAGCCGCAGGCGGTCCCCTCACACAATAGTAAACGCTCAAAGACCCAGCGTTAGATAGATATACAATGCCGACAACAATAGATCTGTGAATACGATCGTCTCGGGGGAAAATATAGACAGCCTCGTGGAACCGCACAGACGAGGCTAGTCGAGACCGGCGGCAGGCCGTCAAAACAAGTAGCCCATCGCTAGCTCGGGTAGTATCGTAATAATTTGTGTGATATCAAGGCTTCAATGATTCCACTCTAACCATTTTCTGCGTCTGCTCAATATCATCCCGCTGCTGTTGCCTAGATACTTATGACCTGAGCTCTTTCACTTCCTCTCATTCTTTCAATCGGGACGGTCGAGAATCCCAATAAACCAGCCATGGAGAGCACCTCAACGACAACCCATCAAAGCGTTTTCGACATGGAAAGATTGTCTCAAGCATTCAGAGACTCGGCAATAGCCACCTCAGATAGAACGATTACCGCACCCAGTGATACAGAATCAACCGGGCGTATACGAACTCTCGATACAGAGGATCATGACTGCGAAAGTAGCCTGGAAAGACTGCCAGCCGAGATTCGTCGGCACCTCCTTTCCGTCTTGGACCTTCATTGTCTGAAAGCACTCGTCCGCGCCTCCCCCACTTTTCACCAGCAGTACCTCTACGATCGCAGGCACCTACTGAGCGCTTCCTTAGAGGTAACATTAGGAGGCGTCAGTCTCGATGCCTATGTGGCTCAGAAAGCTCAACCTCACAGGCAATACACACCCGAATACGTTGCCGGAGTTCTGGAAACGTGGCGAGAGAAATTGCCCTACAGCTCATCATTTCAGCTCGTTGGCGCAATCACTGAGGACGAAGCAGTTGATATGGTGTATTTTTACTTCAAAACTGTAACTCCGGTTGCAAGACATTTCATCGAAGATGCTCTGGAGGATCTCGCGAAGCAGGTTGGATATTCCAAAGGTTATTCAGAGTCTCAACCTGAGCTCAGCAGCCTAGAGTGGCAAAGGTGGCTAAGGGCTAGCTATCGTTTCGAACTACTCTGTTGTGTCACCGACCCTAAAATGCCAGGAATCCGCGACATTGCTGGAGATAACGCCACATGTTTATTCTTCACACCGAAGCCATGGGAGGGCGAAGAACTGTTTACGTTCTATCAGTTCGTCGAACATTTTTACGAGAAAGTCTTGAACCAAATCAGGAAGGAAATAGACCCGGAACACCCAAGATTTGACGACCAAGACCGCTCGCATACTCCAGTGGGAGCATTTAAAATCAATAATTCGGGTAAGTCAAAGATGGAATTTACTTGATTAGGCTTTGAAAGCTCACACCTTGCAACAGTGACTCTGCGTAATTACATGGAGGGAACAGCGCTACAAGGCGGTCTTGACTTCCTTCATGATATCATCATCCTCTGGGGCACCATGAAACCTTTTGACATGGAGTACCTGGTGAGCGCGATGCAGAGCGGAATCGTCTCATCACACATACCCATAGACACACTGAACCGGCTCTCAGGAATTCTCAACGCGAGAAGGCAGCAAGACAGGCGATGGTACACGCCATCGCGATGGGACGAGCTCATGACCGAGCGTGCCGAGTTGCCGTTCCAGGGGGACGACTTGTGCTATCCACCACTGGCCTGGACGTTAAGTTGGTGTACATATAGCAGTTTGATCGGTACCTATTTGCCTGACGAGCCGCGGGAATGGGGCTACGTCTTTTGGGATGCGGATAGGTTGGACATGTTCGGCAGCAGATACGGCCTGCAGATGCGGTTGAAGAACTCGTGGCGATAAGGATCTGAAGAGGAATCTGTAGGGTGTCGCAAAGACGGGCAGCAAATTATGGTCGCAGGGCAGCGTTCCAAATTCCCTAACTCACTGCAACAATATCAATAGACGCTTCTCAGACTAGTCGAAACCTCGTAGTTATCCGTGGCATCTTCAGCCCGCTCCTTGAAGCCGTTGAGTAAGCAATTTCTAACAAGATCCCACAGGAAGGTCTCACGTTTTAAGACCCTTATATAGGATGCTAATATCCTGTGCTTCATGGGTGCTTGCTGTTGAATGAAAGTTTGTGGCTGCGCAGTGTCCTGCATTTCGATGTACCAGAGAGCGTAGTATCTCCTGTGAAGGAAGACGCTTGCTGGCCTGGCTGGCATCTTTCACTGTGTGAGCATGCTGCAACGCCTGTTCATTTTGAAAATCAGGAGTGGTCTGGATAGATTGGCTGACTTTTAAATTTCACCCCTCTTTTGCCTTTTACCACGGGGCTAACAAAGCGAGATGAGAAATAATCAAGAAACTTAAGTTTGTCTCTGCTGATGACATGTTGAGGCAAAGTGCAGACCTGGGTTAGGGTCTAGAGCTGATCCCTGCAATAGGTGGAGCAGCTGCTACCTCCGTTGTCTCTGATTGGACGGAATCTGAACAGGGGCGTCATAGGGAAGTCGCGCCACACCCTTTGAGTGAGACGCGCTTTCTGAACGCGCCTCTGCTGAACCATCCGAGGTCTTTCTTACGACCCAGCTCACTGTCCTAACTTTGAGGCTCATGGTTTGCAGTTGGTTCCCAAGCTGCTTCATAGACAGACTCACATACATGCCCTTGTGGAATTAGAGCCCTTCTCCTCACTTTCTTTGGTCTGATCTTTTAACCGCGTCCTGGTCTCTGCGTCCGTCAGCTGTCGGTCCCCAGCATGTGCTCGTTTTGCTACCCATCCTAGGCGCATGCAATGCTGCAGCACGACTCGGTGCGCACCAGAATCTTCTTGTCCCACATGTCTTGACGCTGATGACCCAAGGCGACCACTTCACTTCTCCAGATTAGATGGGCTCTGTCATCGTCGAAGCCATGGCAAGCAGCACACTTGCCGCAGAGCCCAAAAAGCTCCACCCTTTCTTCACGGCGCCCAAGGCTCTCCAGCAAGATGCGACTGCTACGAACCCAGATCCAGCAGCCTCTGCTCCCGACAACTCTGCCGATTCTCTCGAAGTGCACGACTCCCTCGCAAAGGACAGTGACGTGGAGTCCCCAGAGAACAAGGCACGTCAACGCAAGCGACGCAAACCGGCAGAGGACGGCGACGAGGATGGGGCGGACAACAAGAAACCTCGGCGTGGCAGGAAGAAGGCCAATCCTCAGACCGCCTCCATAATGAACCATTTCTCTCGAGTAAATGGCGAGGGCCATGACGCGAAGCCCGAACAAACCTCCCCACCTGAAAACGAGATTACTGTATGCACCAACGCGACCAACCCACCAGACGGACCTCTTTCGAGTACCGACAGTGATGCAGTCATGGGAGAGGCGGGACCAGATCAAGAGCCCAAGGGAAGCGAGCTCAGTATTCTGCCAAAGAAAGTCCTGCGATTCAATCCCGCTACGGGTACCCTTGGATCACCGCCGAAGCCTAAAGAACCGAAACCAACTACGCATCAGGAACACGCCGAAAGAGCAGTTGAAGAGAAGAAGACCGCAACGCCGAGGGGCAGGCGACGCATGACCAGAATTGTGAAAGTCAGCTATGGGACCGATGACGAATCTAGGAAGCAGATTGGTACCAAGATTGACGAAATCTTGGGCAGTGCGGTCTCTTCTACACCCAATCTTAAGAAGCGCACATCTCCGAAAGAAACGAAACGATTATCGCAGCACAGTACAGAGGCAAAGAGCGAACCCTCGCAGAAAGAGACACACCCATTTTTCTCAGGAAAGCCCCAGAAGGCCGCAGCAACTCCCGGGTCAACAAGTACCGCTGAGGCCGTGACAGAAGCAAAACCTCCGCCTTCGCCAAAGCGCCCAAGGATATTTTCTTCCACACCATGCTCCCCGAAGAAGCAGCGAGCTGTGGGACCCAGCAAGCCAATGCCCCAATTCGGTGTCAGGTCTTTGGGTTTGAAGACGCCTGGAGCACGCGCGCCAGCATGGCCTTGGAAGGACATGCTTCATGTTAGAGGAGATGATGCCGCACTCACCCGCCATGATCGGGCCTCTTCGTCAGCGTCGATACCTGCTCGGAAGTCCAAAGGCAACACTACTCATATTGCTCCACAGGAAATGGTACTGGAAACCTTTGCGGCTGGGCTTAGAATTTCTGAAGTCATCGACGATATCAAGAACATCGACACAGAAAGCTTCCTCCCGCCCCCACGCGAGCTTCGACTTCCTGATAAACATTTCGAAAGCGGACGCAAGCTTGAGAAGCGCATTCAGCCCGAGCTTAAGAACGTCAAACATGATGCTCTGGCAGGACTACGCTCGTCACTGGCTACGTCCCTTTCAACCTTTGACAAGTATCGGTGTGAGTCGATGAGTTGGGCTCAAAAATATGCACCCAGAACTGCCGTTGAAGTTCTGCAACACGGAAGGGAGGTCCTACTGTTGCGAGAATGGTTGGAGGCCCTCAAAGTTCAAGCGGTAGATACTGGAGACCTGAAACCAAAGCCAGCGAAAAGCGGACCACCCAAGAAGAAGCGCAAGAAGAACAAGTCCGACGATTTCATTATTGACAGTGACGAGGAAGCAAACGAAATGGATGAAGTTTCCGATCCCGAAGAAGAAGACTGGTCTCCCGATAGACGAGGAGGCAAGAGGACGGTCATTCGAGCTGGTGATGTCCACGCCAAAGACTCCAAAGGCGCGTCACGTTTGACGAACACGGTCGTCATCAGCGGTCCACATGGCTGTGGCAAGACAGCTGCGGTGTATGCGATCGCAAAGGAGCTGGACTTTGAGGTATTCGAGATCAACCCAGGAAGCCGCAGAAGTGGCAAGGACGTCCTCGACAAAATTGGAGATATGACACGCAATCACTTGGTCCAACATCAGCAGGCGGAAGCTACAGCCGAAACCGCTATCAACGATGAAGATGTTGCGGAAGATATCAAGTCAGGGAAACAAGCTACGATGGCTTCTTTCTTCAAACCAAAACAGGCACCAAAACATCCTCCGAAAGCCAAAAAGCCAGTGCCGAAGGTAGAGGCCGAGAAGCCGGAAGCCAAGAAGTCACCTTCCAAGAATCAGAAACAGTCGCTGATCCTTCTAGACGAAATCGATGTTCTGTACGAGGAGGACAAGAACTTCTGGAGCACTGTGATCGGATTGATAGCACAGTCGAAGCGACCTTTCATCTTGACGTGCAATGACGAAAAGCTCGTCCCATTCCAGACCCTTAGTCTACATGGAATATTCCGCTTCAGTGAACCACCAAAGGATCTGGCTGTTGACCGGTTGCTCATGATAGCCGCTTGCGAAGGTCATGCTTTGCGACGGAGTGCAGTATCGGCCTTGTTCGAGGCCCGCCAACAGGACCTGCGTGCTTGCTTGGCAGAACTGAACTATTGGTGTCAGATGGCTGTGGGCGACCGACGCAGTGGAGTTGATTGGTATTACCCACGCTACCCACAAGGCTGTGATATTGATGAGGAAGGAAACGTGATCCGGGTTGTCAGCCAGGATACGTATCTTGAGGGCATGGGTTGGCTGGCGCATGATGTCTTGGCTGAGATGGGCGACGCGGCATCGGCCGAGGATGAGCTGCTGCAGGAAGCGTGGAATAATTGGCAGATGGACGTGGGCGACTGGCAGGAGTCATTGGACATGCCTTCCTGGGCCTCGCAGCTGGAAACACCAGGCCAGGGAGAACGATTGGCAGCGCTGATAAACTACAATGATTTCGCCGACGCAATGAGCATGGCGGACCTTTGCTCCTCTGCTATGGTCCTTGCGGAATCGCACGATGAGGCAATCGACTGCGCACTGCCTGAAATCACGACAAAGGCCCGCGAAGATTACATACTCGGCCGTCAACTTCTCGACGCGCCCGTTATGGCGACATACGATCCCCTCGCAACCACGCTGCCGATAACCCTGAAATTCCTCGCGCGCCAAAACCTGAGCGCGAATCATCCATCGTCCGGGCTCGAAGCCCTCGACGAAGCCAAACTGACCTCGAAAATAAGGCAGCATATGTCCCAATCTGCTGTGACAGAAGTCCTCACACGCGACGATCTTAGCCTCGCGTTCGACCCTCTGGCCGCATCCGAGAAGAGCAGTAACTCGTCAGCGTCCCTTGAGGCCTCCGTCTTTGACAATACGCTGGCGCCAATCGTGGAGGACGTGGCGCCATACGTGCGCGGTATCGTGGCGTACGACAACGAGCTCCAGAAGCAGCGCCTCAAGATGAGCAACTTGCTCAGCAAGGGCGGCACCAAGAGGATGCGCAACACGAGGGCTTCGCACGCTGCGCTCGAGGGCGGGTCCAGGACCCACACGCGCCCGGAGCGGTGGTTCAAGGCAGACGTAAACGGGGTGCTCGTGATGAGGACGGCGGGCGAGGGGTGGGCTGATGCGCTCAAGGACGTCATGGCGGAGGGCAGCGAGGCCGGAGGTTCAACGGCCGACCGGGCCAAGGATAGAGGACGAAAGGTCGTCCTTGACGATGACGAGTCGAGTGATGAGCTTGGCGGGAGTCCTGGTGGAGTTTCTAACGGGAGTGCTCTGGATTGAGCACTGATGCTCGAATTTCAAGGAAGGGCGGCATCCGACTTGAAAGGGCCGGATGGAGACTATTGGGAATCGCACATCAACGGAGCAGCCGGCGTACTTGGATGCGACTCATTCCCCAGACTATGGCTCGGGTCTGCAAGGACTTGGCCGGCGCTGCATGATGCACATCGAAATACTCGCTCTGGAGAAGTCGAGCTGGCCAGCATGAGCTTACGGAGGCTGGTCTGCTAGACTACATTGAACGAGCTGTGCAACGGGAGCGTTTACTGCATTGCTATCTGGCCAGCATGGGCGGCATATTATCGCATTACACACGAGGTTTACTCTGAAATTTTGGTAGATGCATGGGGGCATTTATATGTTACTTGCTAGGGTACAAAGTGGACATAATGAGAATCCAAGAATTTCTAGAAAGCAAAAAAAGGCCGCTCCGTATGTTTTGTTTTGCCTTGCCTTGAAACGCCGACACACTTAAGCGCTCAAATATTTCCAGCCCAGCAATACAGTATCCCTTTCCCGCCACCGCCATAAGTCAAGTTATATCCAGGTGTCGTATTTACCCACACATTCAGTCATGTATCCCGTAATTCCATCAAATATCAACGCGACCAAGTCAACCACTCTAGGCCAGAGTGAAGCAGCCCGTCACCGACCACCCTGTCATTTCAGTAGTAGATCCGCCCCTCCCGCTCGACAGTCAGCCTCCTCCCCGGCGGCGCCGCCCGGTTCACAACGAACTCCGTCTCGCCCCGCGACGGGATCAGGATCGTGTTGCGGTCGACGTAGTACCGTCCATCCGCCGGGTCCCGTGGCGCCCTGGCCGTCGAGACTACCACCGGCGCCGCGGCGTCTGTCCTCGTCGCGTAGCTGACCACGGACGGCGGGTTCGGCGCCGCTGGGGGCGGGGGCGGAGGAGGTGGCGGGGCCCCGTTTGATGTGTACTGCTCCACGCGGCGCTGGGTCACTGGGATGGTCGGTGGTGGGGGGGCCCCGTTAGACGTGTACTGCTCCACGCGGCGCTGTGTCGCCGGGATGGTCGGCGGTGGAGGCGGCACGCCCTCGGCGTAGCGGTCGCGCCACTCGCGCGGGTCGTAGTCGTCGTAGCGGTCACGGTCTCGGTCGCGAGGGCCGGGCGGCGGGGGTGGTGGTGGAGGAGGCGGTGCGTCGTCTTCGTCCCTTCTCCTTCTGCTCCTCCGGTCTTCCTGGTACGCTGCGCCTGCTGCTGCCGCGGCGGGAAGGGCTAGGCGCCGGGGGTCTGGGCGGTCGGCACGGTCTTTCGCGATGTTGGGCCGGCCGTAGCGTTCCCTCTCCTCGAGGTAGCGCTCTCGGCGCTCGCGGCTCCGGTCGCGATCGTCGTCCCGATCGCGTCGTGCTCCCTTACCACTACCGCCTCGCCCTCCATCCCGCCTCTCGTCATCCCTAGCACCGCTTCCGCTCCCACTACCACTCCCACCACCGCTGCCACCGCCACGCTCATCCCGTCTCGGCTCCCCGGTGATAGCAGCCTTGACGTCCTTGGCCTTATCCTTGACCTTTTCCCGCTTCCCCTTCTCCTTGTCCTCGCACTCCCAGTCCTCCTTGTCGCCGTACGTGACGCCCTTGGGCCAGAACTTGTGGGCGGCGAGCGTGGCGGCGCCGATAGCGCCCAGCATGACGAGCGACGTCTTGGCGATGTTCTCTGCCTTCTCGGACTTTGTGCTCGCCGACGAGTCGTAGATGTGCGAGAGCGGGCCGCGACTCTGGCGCGACGTCGAGGTGGTGGCGTTTGTCCGGCGGGAGCGTGTGGACCGCGTTGGCGAGCGGGACGGCGAGCGGGAGTATGAGCGGGACCGGGACCGGGATGAGTACGAGGTTCTGGAGTACACGCCGTCCGAGTAGGTGCTCCGGCTGCGGGAGTGAGTGGACCGCGCTCTTGAGGGCGTCCTGCCCCTGGACGGCGAGCGGGATGGGGACGGTGTCCGGGAGGGAGAGCGATAGCGAGGCATGTTGTGCTGGGGGAGATAGAGAGGAATGGGATTGAAGTTGGGATTGAAAGTGAGGGGATCGTCAGGAACGATCAAGAAGCGGTGTGGTGGACCGCCGTCCGGGGTGAGATACAGTATGTCTCAGCCTTATGAGATCGTGGGATCCAGCTGAATTGATCCGGCTGGGGGCAGAGAAGACCCGGGAGGGGTCATGACATGGCTGACAGGAGATAAGGTCTGAAAGGTGCTTGAAGCAGGGAAAGAGAATGAAAAAGCAAAGCAGGAAAGATAAATGCAAGGTAGGTAGCAGCCGGTTGGAAACACCAGCTGTTTTGCTGCTGGACCAGCCCAATGCTGCAAGGCACTCCCTGCGACGAGGGCGGCCGTCAAGCAAGCTTTCCCTAGCTGCCGTCCTGCCGAGACAAATTGAGCGCGGCGGGCCGTGGCGATGGACAGACAGCTCACGTCGAGTCAATCAGGATCCAACCTTGGGACGGTCAGACGAGAGGGGTGGAGAAGGGGAAAGCTTGTGGCCAGAGGACGTCGAAATGGAAAAAAGGCTGATGATGACATTGTAACATGGGCTGGCTGCCTACCTATCTTCCATCTTGCTCACCTGTGCACCCTCAGGGTGGAATAACACACCAACAGCCATGCCACACCTCATTTTACTCTGTCGCTCTCTCCTTGAATCCTGCGAAAGTGGCTTAATGCGGTGTGGTGACTGGTGGTTGGTTGGTGAGTGGTGAGATGGGATCGGCCTGGGGTTGAAACGAAACAGGGGTGAGGGATGACGAACGATGGGCCATGAGGTCACCTCTTTCCAGCTCTTGCTCCAAAAAGTCTGGGGCCGGCGGGCCGATAAGCGACCGAGGTGGGTGGTCTATCACTTCTGGACTCTCGAGCTCGACTTTTGACGACGTCTATCCCAGTACAGACAAATGTCATCGCGATTTACGTTCGTTATCTACTAGACCACTGCAAAACTGCAGCATCATCTCAGAGACAGCCTTGGACGGTCCAGAAATAAATATGACGCAGATCCTCATGCACCACATCCGAAGCCTCGGGACTTCTGCTGCGGCCACCATTGCACACCCCTGAGCGCCACCATCAATCCTGCAGCCACTCAGCTGCACACAAGCCCAGACAACCCGTAGGAGGCCGCAGCTGACAAGGCCAGCCGTCAGCGCCAGTCCAGCCCTGCCTGCTCAGCTGCAGCACACAAGCATTTGTTGCAGCACTTGGCAACCGGACTTTTCTACCGCACGACGGCAGGTTGTCTCTGGATGTCGAGTAACACTCGCGCTTCTGGGCTGCCACTCTGCACCACGTGAGCCAGGGCATAACCTTCGACTGCATAGTCACTCACTCACGCGAAACGAGCTTTCCTGGGAGTATCGTGAGGATACATGGTGCAAATGCACATCTCGAGTAAATTGAGAAAACGAATAGGTGTTCCCAGGAAGCACATGGTCGGCTTGCCGTCCGCGACCCAGCCGTCAAAGGCTTGCTAATGTTAATTATTGCCAAGCCAGAATGAGACATTATATCAAATACAGTATCAACGATGGTCAATGTGTCAAACGAGGGCCCCCGGCTCTCCAAACGTTGTCTCAAACTTTGCTTGTGTCTCACAGCCTCAGCCGACGACATATTTCCTTCTGAGTGCCTCTACCACTGCCACGGCTTAAAACATCTGCTTTGTTACAATGAGTCAAGCTTCATGGGCTCAAGAGCAGACCAAGCGCTTCTTTGACGAGCGCAGCTCCCCATCGCAGGTACAATGTGACCAACTGGCGCTGTCCATATCTGGCGGATCGAAAGTGAGCCCAGTGGACAACCCAGGCTCATTGAGCTACCCCGTCGTCTGCAACGACTGCCCTGGGCCACGAAAGGACCTCGTCATATCATTCAGAGAGCCGGTCGGCTTGTTTGATGATCGGATGGTAGGCTTGGCCGAGAAGATCCACGGCGAGCTTGTTCCGGAGTCGACTTGCCACGGGATCGTCGACGGGGCCGATCCGCCGCTGTCTATCTATTCTAAGCCCTGCCTGCGAGGTTCAGCCTTGCTCGAGGTTCAGTCTGTAGACGTCGAGCTGAGTAGCGACGAGGAGGCCAAGCACGAAATGCTCATCAGACACCTGGCTCGGTAAAATCTCAAGCAAACCAAAACTTGCTCAAGCACCCCATCGCTGATACTGTCGAGGTATTTGCACGGTGCTGGTCCAACTCGCAGCCGGTTGATTTCCAAATACAAACGGCGCAGCACGACAGGATCCGTAAACAATTGACTCAACTTGTGGAAGAAATTCCATCGGCCACGCTGTCGAAATCAACGTTGTCCAGTCTAATTGACAGCCTTGCCCCACTCTTCAATAAGGACTACCCACGGGTCCTCACTCATGGCGACTTCTCAATAACCAACATTCTAGTTGACGAGGAAAATTTTGAAATTACTGGCATCGTCGACTGGTCTCTAGCGGCCGTCATGCCGTTCGGGATGGATCTGGACATCCTCTTCCTGACCACTGGTTTCATGACCCTCGACGGCTGGAGCGACTATGCATGTAAAGGGCAGCTTCTAAACGCCTTTTGGGAGGAATTCTGGACTGTTACTGGCATTGAAGGGGAGGGCCGAAGGGAGCAAATACGGGCGTTGGCCGAAGCTGCAGGCAAGATTGGGGCGGTTCTCCGGTTGGCATTCCGGCGCAATGCTGATGAGTCACCTTCTGGAGAAGTCCTTGCTTCCGGAAGCGGGATAGAACACTTGAGGGCCTGGCTTGGCGACTAGGTGCTGAAGTTGCCTCAAGACAAACTCCTGAGAGCGAGGAATGTCCACGCGCTGTGACCGCCAGGCCATGATCGATTCAGTGGGCCGGGTTTGCGTCAATGCACATTTGCCACAAGAAGGAGTGTCTAAGTCACTCTGAGGAATTCTCTCACTTTTTATCGAATGCTCTCGGCTGTTAAACTCGCGGCCGCCCATCAAGCCCTCTAGATGCATTATCGCAGTTCTAGTATAGATGAGTTAACCAATTTCTCACAAGCATCATAAATCACGATCATGTTTGAGAAATCAGATATTCGCACTTGGAAAAACGGAGGGCACACCGGTACATTGCAAGCACAAGTAAGGTAACCACGTCCAACACCCACTGCAACAAGCCCACTAATACAAACCCACTCCCACATTGCCCACACTCACCATTACCCAAACCATTCCCACACCTGCCACCTACCTAACATTCACTATCTACGCCTATCCCTAATTTACATACGTGAGCATCCAGTAAACACTTACACAGAAACGCCTGGTATGACTATCTATCTGACATGGCAACAACCTTGAAATGGGTATAGCGAAAAAGGTACATGGAGTTTTCCCTATCTCAAAAAACAAAATTCAGTATGCTATCCAAGGTGCACCATACTCGTCCGTTTCTAGTCTCTCCACAGCAATCCCAGACAAATCTGAGATAAAGTCCCTGCATCCAATGTGCCCATTTTCACGAGCAAAGTTCATAGCCCTCAGACAATGCCGTTCCGAAAAGCCATCGGGAAACGAACCGCCTGCGACCGCCCTGATGTTCAACTCCCACAGATAGCGGATCATGTCGAGCCGCCCATGCGCAGCAGCTCCTTCCAATGGCCACATGCCGTCGACTTTAGAAGGCAGGGCGTCGAGCTGCGCCCCGTGGTCCAGCAGATCTGCCGCCATGTTGCAATTCCCCGACATAGCGGCAAACTGCAGAGCTGTTGCCCCGCCGCGAAGAGACGCTGAGCTGTTGACGTCCGCCCCGCCGCGGTTGAGAAACAGTCGTACCATATTTGCATTGCCCAGCTCTGCGGCATATTGGAGCGCGGTGCGCGTCGTGCGGAGGCGTGGCCGGGCGTTCATGTCTGCGCCATAGTCCAGCAAAAGGTTGACGGCGTCCTCCCGATCCGTTTCGATGGCGACCATGAGTGCAGTCATCAAAGGAGAGCCTTTAGTCCAGTGCTCATTCGATTTCGAGATGCCATTAGGATCAGCGCCGGCATCGAGGAACTTTTTCATCGCCACCATATTCGTATGAAAGCTGCCCGGTACGCCTTGTATGGCCGATCCTAGAGGCGTGAATCGAATTTCGTGATGAGAACTGTCTTTCATCAGGACCTCTAGTCTGACGAAGTTTATGAGCCCCATCCTTATCAGCTCGTCTAGAGCCTCAACGTTCCCGGCATCGTCGTGCATAACACGCTCCAAGATACATGGCCCGATGCACTTCGGACTGGTCTGTCGCCGTCTCTCTGTCTGAAAAAGCAGCTGCAGCATATCTGGGCGGTCGGGGATCACAGCCTCAAGCACGGACTGATGGAAAGGATTTGCGCCCATATCGAGGAGGTATTCGATCAGATCGACCTGGCCTAGTTTGACCGTTGTTTCGAGGAAATCTTTGAGTGAGGTGTCTTCATGTGGCAAGATTTGTAGAAGTTCCTTGAAGGGTTCTGGCGTGTCCGTTCTGATGCAGTGCTGAATAACAACCTGTAAATCATCAATGTCAAATGTGTATCCAGGATACTCGTGAGCCATATCGACAATTATCGAGTAGTCTTTTAGGACAAGGAGTTGCCTGATATCTTGACTTCGGGACCCGGAAACGATAAGATCATGCGCCATCTGCACGCTCTTTCTGTTTAGAACTTCAACGGGAAATTTCCGGACTGAATGGCCGATCCTCGTCGAACAGGCACCTGCATCGAGAAGCAGTTCTACGATTTCCTGATGTCTCTCGCTAATACCCAATTCCAGGGCTGTTTTAGTAACGCGGTATGCTGCCTTCGAAGTGATTGCATACGCGAGTAGCTTTCTCATATAGGCCGTGTTTCCTGCTTCAGCGGCGGCATTGACCACGGCTTCAAAACGGTCTCCTTCATCCAGGTGATCGAGGCAGCCACCTTCTTCGAGTTTTCGGATGAGACCCTCGTTTCCGGACCTCACAGCTTCGGCGATCGGTGTTGTGCTGTCCTGATCTTTGAAAATCGTAGCTGGTGGATCGAGGTCGGGGCCAAGGCTGAGGATGAAGTCAATAAGAGCATGGCTGTGAGACTTGATAGCGGCTGAGAAGATCAAGTGCAATCCGGCATTCAAGTCGGCCTTATCAAGAAGGAACCGAACAAACTCAAATTTGCCAGCCGATGCTGCAACAATGGCGGCGTGGCTCAGGGAGTCAACGAAATTGACAAGACACGTGTTGCAATTGCTTTGATGGCAGAGTTTGATCAAGTTTTGAATCGTCTCTGTGGCACGGCAGTCATCAAATCTCACCGCAATTATGTAGATGGGTGCAGATTCTCCCACGTGATTTCGATCAGTTTGGAAAAAGTCGCGGTGGTTCTCAGGACGCATATTTTGGGTAATGAGGAAGTCAAGTTCCACCGTTCGAGCCCGGGTCATCCCTGTTATCATTCCCGGGTGCACTTCGGCGCCGGCGGTGACGAGCATGATGAAAGTCTGCCACGAATCAGCTGGTATACTCGACTGTTTATCTTTATTTATATGGAGCACGATACTATGCATTAATGCTCCCAATGCGCCGGTCTGGGTCTTGTGTCGGAAGCGGGCGTGAGTCTTGTTGACGTCGGCGCCCGTGTCGATGAGTGATTTCACAAGTTTGAGAGACCTGAGTACGGCGGCTCGTTCAATCGGTGTGTACTTTTCCCCATCGTGGAAACAAACAGTCTCATTGACGTCAACGAGTTTGCGACCGAGTAGCAAATTCACAACCTTGGTATCTGTAGCCTCAACGGCGGCCCGGAAGATATTGTCTGCGAGAGTCCTCGACACATGTTGCGGGCTCTGTTCCAAGATGTCAAGAAACAGCTTGTTGACAATAAAACGGTTGAGGAACCTGAGGATACTCCCCATGGGCACGTCATCGAGACCGGCGAGCCCATTGAGCATGGAGAAGAGCAGCACACGGGCGAACTTGGTCTCGAATGCTTGATCGTCCGTGACAAGGGCTGAGCGCTCTCCGGGGATTTGAGATTCAAGCTTACGCAAGAAATGCTGCAATTTGGGAATTCGCTGAGCCATGGACTGGTTATTCGACGGCAGGATTCCCGCAACAAACTTGGCCGCAAATCCACCCAGACTGGCACTTCCGGATACCCTGTCGAGGATGATCCCCTGAGATCGCAGATTTTGCTCGAGTTGTGCGGACGGCAGTTCCTGTCTGAAATTGGTTTCTTTCAAAATGCGAAAGAAGACCATGTTGTTCTCTGCTGGTATTCCCAAAGAGGCAGACAGAGCCCTTCCGGGAGAATCATGGCCGGGAAATGGAGACAAGAAGTCCGGCACCGTTCGTGATGACCAGGCGTGAAGGAATGTGGGGTTGAGGTCCGATGACTGTGCAAGTCCATCAACATTGTGGAATAATGCCTGTGAGAAGCCCGCATGAAGCTCGAGGTCATAGGTGGCGGACATGTTGCTGAATAAAGAATCCGTATAAGCCTGAACACTTTCAAGTCCACCAAACCTGTTGGCCGTGTTCAGGAAATCATCCTGAAGATCCGGTGCCATGGTTGTTTCGAGCGCAGGGGAACCATTCGGGATCGACGCAGCAACTGGATGTGCTTCGGTAATGGGCTGTGTTGAGCCAGAAGCCCGATGAGCACTTGGGTCCACAAAGCTCCCTGACACCCATCGGCTGGCTCGCTTCTTGCTCGCGGCTGACTTGCTCAGAACAATGGCCGAGAAAGTTCTACCTGGCGCGTCTACAAGTGAGGTGGGTATAGACCGGCCTTGGTTGGCCGCGAAGTATTGTTGCCATTCCTTTCGGGTTGCATTCTTGCGGATGTTCCAGCGTTTCAATTGCATCTCATACTTCCAAGGACTGTTTAAGCAGAGATCAGCGGTTGAAATGACGACGATGAGCATGAGGAAGACGGCGAAGAGGACCGTCTTACCTGGCGTCAAAGCCATGCTGGTTCTGCATCTCTGCTCGGACATCTTTAAGGGTCTTTGTTCGATAAAGCTCCAAAATAGTTTCCTTGTGTCGCTCCCAATCTGATGGCGGGATCTGCCTCGTCGAGGAATTCATCTTGAGTTGTCGACTCGTTGCGTTCAACGATAATATGCCACCGTGCCGAACAGATGCACGCGGACCCAACTCTTTCCCGCTTATTGGGGTCGATCCCAAGACCAGACTTCGCGTTTAAAATCAGCTGACTTGTTCAGGTCTTGCGTTTCGTCGAAATCCGACAATATCTCGGTACAACCTGAGCCGCTTTAGCAGGCCTCGTGGATGGAGGCTACCTGCTCTTCTAACACCTGGGGCGTGTCTGTTAGTGACGGCATGACCGACTTGGAATGAGACAAGCATACAAAGGCTCTTTTGAAGAAGGTGATGTTGCGACTTTGCCAGTAAGTTTTGTGTGCTTTTGGTAGTTCAGAAATTGTCCCCTTCGAGGCCTCCAGATCATATATTGGCCCCCAACCTTTTGACCCCGCGAAGTCAGTAAGCAGGCTCTCAATGTATCACAACATTAGTCACGGGTCTACCGAGGGGTCGCATACTGTCGGGCGTCAACTGGCAGGGGCTGATGCTACCACGTAGTGAGCTACAGAGGAAAATGGATGCACCCACACCTCTGAGCGTGGTTTGGGTACTTATATGACTGACTGACCGAGCTAGGGTTTCTAACTCTCCCCCCCAAGATCGCAGAGCTGGATATAGACAAAGGAACACTGGCTAGGTTTGGCACTTTTTGCTCTGCCTGCTCGGGCTCTTCCCCTTTGCTATAACCATCCTTTTTTTTTCTTGTCCTTTCTTTTTCGCTCTAACCTGGGTTCGAACTTAGGAGTGTCTCACACGACAGAGCTCCTTTGTTGAATAGCTTAAGGAATAAGACCCGGGCTCATAACTAGTGAGCTATAGAGGAAAATGGATGCACCCATACCTCTGAGCGTGGTTTGGGTACTTATATGACTGACTGACCGAGCTAGGGTTTCTAACTCACGTCGACCTCTGAGCGAGTGGAGAACCTGGATCAGAAGAGTTGCAAGAGCAACGAGGAGAGCTATGAGGCTAACGACGGCCTCGTTGGACAAGGCCATGTGAGAGTGGTGGATCACTGCTGCGATCGCGGTGCAATGTGGGGTGACGTGGTTCTCCGCATGAACAACAATATTATAGAGAACGTGGTGCTGGTGGTTTTCCTCATAAGTTGAGAGGATGAACCATCGAACAGGCGAACCTTCGACGTTAAATAACATCCTTAGGTCATAATCTGGCAATATGGACACAGCACAGTCAAGCAGGCGAAGCCTGACGGTATCCCTACTGTGTCGATCTGAGAATCAACACAGGCAGTGTCAACGTGATTCCTCGTCTAAGTTTCCCAATAGAGACATGTGGCCGTCGGTGAAATACTGGCTGGACCTGAGGCTTGACAAAATCTGGCCAGCTTGACAGAATCTGGTGAGCTAATACGCCACCCTTGACAGAATCGACCTGTTGCCGGTTTACGCAGCGGCGTAAGTCCAGTCTGCAGCAGTCCGCAGGTACCTACAACCGGGTACCAGATAAATCTGGCCGTCGCTGATGCCTAAATTCCTTCCGTGATCGACGTCTTCGTGGCACTGCCTTTCATACAACAGACTGGCTGGCTGCAAAATCAACGTGAAGATGGGCGGGGTAAAGCAGGTGGTTCGGCCACATCGTAATTTGCAGAGGCAGGGAGGGGCAGGGTCACTGTAAATGCAGCGAATGTGCTTCCCCCCCTCCCCCCAAAGATCTAGCATTGCCTGCATAATCTCGGGCCGCTTCCTGTCGAGAAGGCTCTGGTGATGTACCAGTATCGTCGTCGTGGAAACAAGCTGAGACGACCTTGAAAACAAATGGAGGAAATGGAATATCTTGAATAACAGATTGCGATACAATACGTAATCAGAGATTCGCACCTGCAAAAACGGAGGGTACACCGGTGCATCACCACCCACCTATGAAAATGCTTAATGTGAGTGTGGGTGTGGGTGATTGCACCCCAGTGACTGCTAGCATTCACTGAGGTGCAGGGCCCCACGCCCTTCTGGCTTAAAACCCCTCAATGACAATTTCGACTAAACCTTTCCCTTAGATAGAAGGTGGCGCCGTCTTACTTTGAATTGGCGTATCGAGGACAGCTGCCTTGTCTCTGTATCCCCTCTCGTGACACTTAAGAACAACTTACACCCCTAGAGCTAATCTATACCTTATAGGTCGTGGGTATAGGTAATAGGTGTAGGTAGTAGGTATTAAGTATAGGTATCAGGTGTAAGAGTGGTTTGGGTGATGGTAAGTGTACTTAGGTACCTAGTTGGGTATTTTGGGAGTGCGTGTTATGGGAATGGGTGTGGTTATACGTCGTTGAGTGAATTTCCTTCTACCTGGCCTCGGATCTGTTCATGTTGTCGCAGCCTTGAGCTCACCCAGCCTGCTGAGATCAATCTCCTTCTCCAACAGACCTTTTGGGGCCTCCTGTCCCACCACGGCAGCCAGTCCGCCTCGGCTGAACATGTTCCGGGACGCTCAAGGGCTCAGGATGGCCTCACAGCTGGGAATGAGTGGCGTCCCCGGGTGGGTTGAGGTTCTTCCTGATGCTTTTGCCGTCCGGGACGAAGATTGGCACATATAGTATAGTTAACGATGTTGCTCCAAATGAGCGTCAATAGTATTATTACGCCCGTGGGTGCGCTGTCGCTTGTTGTTTTGTGTACGCTACTTGGGAAGTGATCTAGCAGAAGCGGGCGTAGTATGCCATATTGACCTGCTAGGGCCGTGCCCAGAGCTCTCGCCGTGCAAGGAGGCCATCCGGATAGTCTTTCGACTTGGCCCTGCTGGGTTCCCAAGTAATATAGGCAGCTGCTCACGTGGGCGGCTTCTGAGACACATGCGGAGACGGGATATCGCCAGCCATGAGTCGCCTCGTGCCGTACTAACGGCACGGGAGGGACACACACAGCTCGGGATAACGGACCCCACAATGCGAGATGCAAGTCGGTGGTGGCAACAGTACAAGGAAATCTCGTTGGTGGACGCGGGTCGAGAGGTGCCAGTCGGGTGTGGTGCCAAGCACGCCCAGGGTCGGCAGGGAGACCGAGTTCCCAAATGTGCCAGACGAAATAAGAGGAACATGGGGACCAAGTTAGCATTGAGAGTAGCAGGTCATTTCTATCGGTACACACACAGAGTAGAAAAGGCGTCGGACCGGCCAAGAGCAGTGACAGTCCATGGCCAGCGGCAGACCTGCACCTCTCAGCCACCTCCGACGCGCCGTCCATCCACAAGATCCAAAAAGCCGCGAGCCCATAGAGAACTTTGCAAGACAAAAAAGCGAGGATCGAGGGGTATAAGCGCAAAACATACACCCGCAATAGGGAGAAACAACATACAGAGAAGGTGCTTTTGTTGGATTCAAGAATACCTGAGCAAGTCAACCTGCCCCTAAGCCCTTCCCTCCCCTCCCCTTCCTATGAACAAGAGACAAACCACACACGCACTTCCTCCCCCTTCGTAAACCTGGGCATTATCCATTATTCATCTCCAAAAAAAGAAACTTGTGATCAAACCAAGTGCAATTCAGTATCTCGGCCCCAACATGAAAACATCATCACTCCGAGTCAAACACATCCTTTGCCCTCCTCGACCGGCCGCTGGCTCTAGTCGGTGTCTTGGCTGGCGCCGGCGCAGCGGCCGCTGCCCTTCCCCTCGTTGGGAGCGCAGCTGCAGCGGCAGCCGCCTTGCCCTTCGGCGCCTGCTTCTTGGGCGGTTCCGGTTTCGCCCTCGCCGCGGAAATCCTGCCACTGCGTCGTCCGTTTGTCGCAACCTCCTCTTCTGGCTCAGGTTCCTCTTCGGGAGCTTCGGACAGCTCGCTGCCATCCTGGTCGCCGGCTGCAGATTCCTGCTCCTGGTCATCCTCTTCCATAGGCTCTGCCTCAACCTCGACCTCGTCTCCTTCCTGGACCTCATCGTCCTCGCTTTCCTCCTCGCCTTCCTCACCGTCTTCATAGTCCCACTCGGCGACACCTTCCAGCATCTCCTCGTCATCTTCATCATCATCCCGCTCGACGTAGTTGGAGCTCCTCCTGGGAACAGCGCGGCCACTACGACGGCGTTCCGACTCGGGGATCTCTGGCGAGGCGCGTGATTTCTTGGGCTTGCTCGACGTTTTCGACTTTGCGCTTGATTTCTTGAGGGTTGTCTGCTTCTTTGACTTCACAGATCTTGGTTGAGCGATCTTGCTTTGCGATCTCGCCTTCTTGGCAGGGGGTTGACCTCCATCGTCCATGGATTTGCGCTTCTGCACGGGGTCAGTAAATAATTCAGACTCATCAACGTCTAGTGCTCATCGTTCAGGAAATACCTTTTTGCGGTCCATCGACTGCAAGACTTTGTCCAGCCGCTGCTCAATGCCCTCGGGAATGAACTGCTGTTCAGAAAGCTTCTGCGCAGCCTCGTGATTCGGGAGCGCAAGGAACAAGCCCGTCGGCAGCCCGGTCTTCTTGCTGTAGGCCTCGAAAGTCCAAGCGCGCTTTTCCTGCCATTTTCTGATCACAGCGAGCGCCAGGTCGCACACCATGTAGAGGTTCTCGCTCTTCTCCGGCTCAATGGCATCCTTTGTTTGCTTGACGCGCTCTGCATACCGGGCTAGGAGCCCTAAATTGGATTCGTTGGCCACGGTACTGACATAGTAGACAATATAGCGTGAGTGGTCAACCAGGTCATCTTCAGCAGGGCCCAGGTCTGGATGATGAGCCAACAGAGACAGCAGTCTGGGCATGATGGCTTCCATGACAGGTGTCCCTGTTGACTCATAATGGTGTACCCTTGATCGGATCCATGTCTCAACCCTGGTCTTGAACTCTGTGACCGGCTCATACGCTGTGATGAAAATAATTGTGTAAAACCTTGTGCGCAGCTTGCCCTGAACCAAGTATTTCTGGAGCTTCTCGATGAATGCTCTCCGAGTCTGCGGGTGGGCATCCTGTGCGACCAATGCAAGCGCGTCGAAGTCCTCGGGTGGAAGATGGTCGTCAAGCTGCTTCTCCTTGCAGAGCTTGAGAACCAACTGGCCCGCGAGGAGTCGTAAACGAGCCTTGTGATGGCTTGGCGTTTCCTTGTTCTTGGACATTTCGCCGTCCTTTGTGATCAGCGTCTTGAGCATCTTGAACACAGGCTTCGCCCTCTCTTTCAGATCTGCCTCGCCGTCTCCGCGATCCTGCTCCTCAGCCCGCAACCGGTTGACTAGGATCTTCAAGGCCAAGCATTTCGCAATGCATTCCTCATCCATGTCCGCATCACTGACCCAGTCCGGATCGCTGTCCTTGGCATCGGTGCGTACCTGCTTCAGTATGTCTTGGATCATCTCGAGAATGGCCTGGTCCTTGTCCAACGTGACCTTGGGAGCCAATATTTCCAGTTGAGAGACTATTGCGAGCTTGTTGAGGAAATGGGGAGATCCGTACTTCCACTGCTTCATGACCTCTTTGAACAGCCTGGTGGCATTCAGAAGACCGGTTTCGTCCTTCTTTGCCAGAAGAATATTTACTGCGTACTTGGCCGCCTTCCAAGGCGTACCGTAGAGCGCAAAATTGATCATCATCTGCACGAAGTTCTTGTCCTTGGGAATTTCCGCGGGATACTTCCGCGCGTACGAAGCGCAAGCCTTCAGCGTTTCAACGACAGAAGGCTCGTTTGCCTGTGTTGCGGTAGGGGCCTTTTCCGCAAGGTCTTTGCAGAGGTCTCCGATATGTGACTTGAACAGGTCTGGTGTACGCTGCGATATCTCATTCAGGATCTCGTGCGCTGTGGCTCCAAAGCCATCTAGGTCAGTTCTGGAGTAGTCCAAGATGGTAGACAAATGGCTGCGGTTGAACATGAAATACCCTGACCGGTAAAGCAAGGGTATCAGGACATCAGCAACGCCAGAGAGCTGTGCGCCTTGCAAACGCTTGATCAGCTCCTTCAAGGCATTTCTTGCCGTCTTGAAGTCATGCTCCGGACCAGTGATAAACTTGACCAGCTGGTAATTCCGCGAGTTGTTCGCCTTCGCAAATTTAAGCAGCTCCGTCCTGACCTTTGCATCGTCGGGCAAGAACCGTGTGATGTAATCAATCGTATTCTTCAGGTTCTTCGTCTTGCGCTCCTCATCCTGTTCCATGACGCCGCCATTGTATGCGTCGCATGCCTTGAGGAAAGTCTGGAGTATGGTGGCGAATTGTGGTTGCCGGGCTTGAATGGCGAAGAAAGCCTTCTTGGCGTTCTGGTCAAGTGACCGGACCAGTAGCAGTATCCTCTCGGCCCTGACAGCATCCTGGTCGTAGCCAGCTGCCCCCGGCTGTGATTGCGACTGCGAGCTTCCGTTTGCGCTTTTCGAGCTCTTCTTAGGAGGTGGGAAAGACAAGGGGACTAGACACTCGAAGACTACCCTATCGAGGAGTACGTTCACCTCTAAATCATTTGCGTAGAAGGAGCTGTAGATCTTTGAGGGGGCAGCCGACAGAGCGCCGACGACAACCTGGTTGCCAGCGAGAATTTCGCCTGTCGATATAGCCCAGAGCTTGCCCAGCAGCGCCATAGCATCGACGCGGACCTGTGGCCTCCTGTCGCGACATCGGTCGGCGAGGCTGGACAGGATCGAGCTCTCCTTCTCCAGCCCACCATCTGATGCTAACTTGAGAATGAGATCACGGAAGCTGAAAGACTCGATTGCCTTCACACCAGCCAAACGGACCTTCTCATCGCTGTCATTGAGCTTCTCGCCGAGGCCACGAACGAGAGCTCGCTCATCATCCCGGTTGAATCCAATCCCGCCAGCGTTTGTGGACAGAATGTACCCCACAGCTGCAGTCCACGATGCTCGGATTATTGGAGACTTGTCATTCTTGCGACTCAAGAAGTTCAGGTAAGCTTGGTGATATGTCTGTGCGAAGGACATTGGTGAAAAGGGAGTCGTCAGAGGATTTGAGGGGTTATCATCCGTATCAAAATCCGACATTCTGTACAGGGGATAAGCGGCCGGGTCCAGCGCTGGTGGAGGCGGTGGGCCAGCTGCCCCAATGCCTGCGATGACATCTCCTAGAGCTTCTGTCGCAAGCTGTCGCAAGCTGATGTTGTCGGCTGACAGCTCCGCATCAAGCTGGGGAATGACATTTTGCAAAGACGCCGGCGCCGCTTTCCATAGTTCCCGAATGAGCAGGTGCGCCTTTCGTAGCTCTTTGAGATCGTCTTCAGATGGCCCAGCTGGACCGTCCTCGTCATCTGATTCTGCAGCCCGCTGGCCGTTGCTGCCAGCCAAGCCCGAAGCTTCCATGATGACGTCGCTGAAGTACTGTCCCACGAACCTCGCCATCTTCTCCGGATTTTCTACACACACAGATCTCGCCATTTTGTAGGCAGCGGGCTCTTCTTTGAGAAGGAGTGTTGTCTGGTTCTCATCCCGACTAGTCTGCTCAGTCTTGTCCTTGCCTGCACCTGGGGCTGCGGCGCGCAGGAACTGGGCCATGATGATGTCGATGACATTGGAGGGAATAGTGGTGGCCTCGTCAAGTAACATTTCCAATATTTGTGTCATGTAATGTTCGATATCCTTTCCGACAAGTTCGCCCGTCGGCGCTTTTGTGCCGGAGACCGTGTCAAAGCAGCAAGTGAACAAACGGACAAAAAGCTCATCGTTGTTGGGTATCTCGTCGAGGAGTAGGATGCTCTGGACGTCGGAAAGGGATATGAGAACGTATCTATGTTGATTGTTCCAGGTAGATGACGGATCTTGCAAGGCAGGTAGAATCTGGTTGATGAAGAGGGCGAAGATATCCTGTCAACAATGTCAGTATGTCGTCGCAAGCGTCGCCGCGCCGACTTGAGCTGCTCACCTTGAGCTGCGACGGAGTGAATGGTGCATCTGGTGCACAGATCTTCAGGATGTCCACCATGCAGCATGCAGCGTAGGCCTTGACGCCCTTATCCTTGTGGCCCAGGATGTTGGCGGAGCAGAGCTCCTTTGCGACTTTTGTCAACGAGTCCTTGTGCTCCCAGTCCTGGTCCAGCTCTGCCAATTCTTTAGCCAGCGTGTCGAGTCGCTTGTGCAGCTCTGCCGTAGGTATTGGCCTGCCGGCGCGCCATGACAATGGTTCGTTGAACTGCAGACCCTCGTTGTCGCGCTCCTCCTCTTGCTGCTCCTCCTCCGGCGCGGGCTCTGCCGCTCTTCTCCGGCGGGACGACATGGTGCGCGAAGTCCCTCTCTCAATTGCCGCAACGATGCGATAAGGGCAGAATCGAGTCGCTCGCAGTCCTGTGCAGCTCAGTGACCGATTGAGGGTTTCGCTCGGGAAGGGTAGTACTGATCGGCCAGCTCGTGGAAACAAAACAGGCCAGGCCAATCCGAGAGGCGGCTAATGAGCGGCGAGGGCCTGTCGCGAAGCGGCCGCTCTTGACAAATGGACACAAGACACAGTCAGGATAGAGGCCAGAGCTGTGGGTAGCTGGTGCAGAGCTTCGCGGGAAGTGGATCGAGATGTGGAAGTCGTCGCCAGCTTGCGGGCCAAAGGAAAGGTGGGTAGTCGGTAGTCGTGGTCTAGCAGTCCCAAAATCCACGGAAGACCCGCGCTGCTGCCCAGCCTGAGCCTGTCCTCTCCCGTCCCGTTACGCGACACTCAAGAGCAACGGCAGGCGCGTGCTCCTTCCCCACAGGCAATTAAAAGTGGGCCCAGTCGATAGCGCGAACGGAGGGGAACGACGTCTCTTGCTTCATGCCTGTCTCGGCTGTCCATCTAGCAAAAGCAGCAACGATATAGAATGTCAATCTGCCCGGAACCGCAGTCCATGGGTACTGGTCGACCTCGATGTACACAGACCTGTCAATTCCAAACACTGCCGGCTAATCAATCGCCATTGGCCAGCAGCATAGCTCCCAAAGACACAGGTTCTCACGGAGACGGCCACTCCTAAAGGCAGGACCATCCATCGACAGTCAACTGCCAACACGCGCTTTCAATACTCGGAACGCGTGTTTTCTGTCTAGCATATTTCTTTGAAGACCGTCCGGATCCTTTCCGGGGTTATCGTTGTCTCCTATGCGCCTCGCTCTCTATAGTCTCACCTCACGTCTGCGGATGATTAAAAGGGCCGATAGTCCTGGGGGCTTTCAAGACCACCATGGCCTGAGGTTGGGAACTCTCGCAACAGCCTCGCGAGCGATCTTATGGAACTCTCATATAGGAACTGCCAGACAAGAGCGGCATGGCAGCAAATATGCTTCCACAGGCCTACCGTGTTGCCCATGTTCGAGGACCTCGGCCTTGGCCTTGACCTTGGCCTCGAGTACATGCGCCAATGGCTGATTCCCGACTTCTTCTATTCATTATCCTCTCCTTACTCAACCAAAGACCTCGATGGCTGGGCCGGGTCAAGTGACCAAGCCCTCTACTCGGCTCCATTCCGGCCAGCCGGACAGAGAGGAACATTGATGATGGTTTGTGGGCCTGATGTTTTCCTGGATTTTGCTGTTCCCCGCTGGTCTCATTATGTTGCCAATTGCTAGGCAGCTGGCCAAAAGAATTGTGTAACCATTCTGAAGTTGGCTGTACAGCTTTGGACAGGGTTTATGACAGCTTTCTAGAATGCTCCCCTCTGTTTTATGCTCAGGGTCTGTCGGTTTATTCTTCTCTCGGCCGAGATACATGGAATGAAGTAACCGGTACCCCCAGACTGGGACGGAAGTGCATGTCAGCAGACTTGAAACATGTACAGCAATGTTGGAGCACAAGTCGTGGCAGATGCCTTTTTATAAGAGAGGGCTTCCTCGTATCTGGCAGGCTCCTGAGGAAGCGCCTGGTTCTACAGTTCCAAGGTTGCTGCCATTTTTGCTGATGTTTCATCTGCTGTCATACAGTCCACCAAGCTGTTTCCATTGTTTGGTGCGATGTCGGGTGCACATTGCAATACGTCTGATGCCGTGTGTATTCCCATATGTTCAGGGGCAGGACCGATAGCTCAAAAGAGTGAGCTGCTTTGGGTATGAATTAGTGCACAACACCGGACAATTCAGCATGGCATGGGTAGAGGATACATAATTCTTTCCCATTGCGCTGTCAATCCCCAGCACCATGTGGGCGAGAAGAAGGAGGGATGTCTGGCATTCAGTGGAGTAATGTGACTTGTGCTCTTGAGGGACTTCTTGGAGAGGGAGTACTACTGGCAATCATCCAATGCCACTGGAGTTCAAGATGGTGCAATATGTGGGAAGTGACGGAGGCAACAGCCTGTGGTTATTCTTTCGTGCAGGCAGTCTTGAGCAGAATGCTTGAAGCACAAGAACCGTACGCCAGGTGGCAGAGTCACAGATACAGAGTCGGCCAGCTGGTGGCTTGGATGAGCTGGAGGAAGAGCACTTGAGAGTGTGATACACGCGACTGAGGTGCTTGGTATTTGTGAGTTCAATGTGTCAAAAGGTGCATCCAGGACGACAAACACGTCAACAATATCAACAACTGCAGACCAGAGCATTATCCAGACTTCCCTGTCACAGCTACTGACCTTCTCAACTGGAGAGCTCGATCCCCTCCAAACACCCATCACACTCCTGCCGCCTTCCCCATCCCACCGACCACCAACTTTTCAGGTCGTTGATCCATCATCTCTTCCTCCCTGCAACCCTTCGTCCACCATCCCGCTTTGAACTCGTGCATCGTCACAACAATCTCACCAGCCACCCAATTGATCAGCCTCAGCTCAAGTATCTCGGTATGTGCCATCCTGTCCAGCAAACTACGCATCGACGGGAGTCTCGATTGCCCTGTGCCCCTGGGGTTGATCTTGAGTAACGTTGCTGCAAACACTTCCTCCCCAAACCGCGTCACACAGCATCTCTTGTCTGTCCACCATCCCCTCGTCCAGATTGCCCACTCACCTGCGTGCACGACACTGTTGTTGCTCCCTTTTCTTCCCGTTTTGTGCAAATACACGGCCCTTCTTCGATCCTCTTTCCTCCAGCTCCCTCCCTGCATCCTTCACGAATCTCTCACTTTTATTCTTGGCGTGTCGATACGCAGTCTAGCGAAAGCTTTTGTTTTCCCACCACCCCTCGCTCTTTTTCCATCAACTCACAACATCAGCACCACACTCCTTCGTTCCACCTCAGCATCACACCTCCACATTCGTTCCCTTTCTTTGTCTGGAGCTCAGCACTCCATCGCAGATCACGACTCTTACCATCTTCGTCCCAGTCTTTCGTTCAAGTCAACATCAACCATCTATCATCAATCATGTCTACCTCAGTCGAGCACGGTGGCAAAGCCTTTGAGAAATCTGGCGCAGCCCCTCCTGTCGTCATTGCGATGCCTGACGATGAGGGTCACATTGGTGCCAGCGACAAGGTCAAGAAGGACGCCCATCTCGCCAAGTATGCGAAAGGCCTGAACTACTTCCGCATCGCCAAGTACCTGTTCTTCCTCCTCGCCATGATTGGCATCATCGTTTTGGCCCTCCAGGTCAGCAAGGGTAAGTCGCACTGCCACAAGTTCATTAATCTTGAGGCTAATCCACACGACTCGAGCAGATCAGGACACGATCCAGAAGCTCAATCACGAGGTGGGCACGACGGCTCATGTCCACGATGAGGCTCTTGAGGATCACGTGGGTGGTCGCATGTTGTATCTGGAAGGCTTCAGTGGCATGATTGACGATGACGACACTGCCGTACTTGCTGCGCGCGACGTCATGGTTTCTGGTGACCCTTCAACTACCACATCCACTGCCGTCTCTACTTCCACCTCAATGGTCGCGTCCACCATCGCCTCCAACATGGGCGAGACCTCTGCTACTGAGACCTGCACCAGCACGGGCGACACCACGGTCAACGTGCTCAAGACCACCACAGTCCTCCCCTCTGCTGTCAGCAGTGCAACTGCCACTGAGGAGTCAATCTCAACTTCGTAAGCTCGACCTCTTTCCTCAATGAGCCTCACACACAAAAATCTGAACTGACACTTCGCAGTGACACGACCCAGACTACTCTGCACACCCAGATGACCCTTACCGTCTTCAGTAATACTTCTGGCATCCCTGTCTTCTCGGCGGCTGCTGCAAGTTCCCTCCCAGCTGGAACCAGCCTTTTCTCTGTCGACCCTCTCAGTGCCAGCGTTGAGTCCTCCATGGCTACCACCACCACAGTGGCAGCCCCTGACCCCACAACATCTGGTCTTATCCCCAACAACCCGTCTCACTGTCTCGAGTTCGGCGACGGAGCAGGCCCGTGTAACCGCCCTTATGGTGCGCCCAACACTCCGCCGAGCTCCATCGTCCTCAGTTTCCCGGACTCCTCAACCACCACGTACCCGCCACCGAGCCTGTCGACCATCCCCTTCACCTCACCTTCTTTGCCAGGCGGCGTGATCCCCTCTTCAACCGCCCTGGTAACGACCACTTTGAGCACGGGCGCCGTGTCTGGCACGACCACCACTGTCAGCAGCAGCAGCATCAGCAGCGTGGACAGCAGCACCGTGTCTGGCGCGGAAACCACTACCAGCAGCACTATCAGCGATGTGCAACCCAGCCTCTGCGGCCCTCCCACGACGATCTATGTTACGCTAAGTGCTTCGGCGGACACCCTGAGCGTAGAGGGCGGCGTGACTATCGCCTCCTTCGGCACCACCACCGAGAGCGGCCCCTCGACGGTGACCAGCACGAGCACCAGCCTGGCGACGACCATCACGGTGAGCCTGGCGGCCGCCACGGAGACCCTCAGCAACTCCAGCGCCACCACGACATCGTCCCACATGCTCACCGCCACGGGCTTCACCCTGACCATGACGGCGCACGGCAATGGCACCTACAAGCCGACTACCACCAGTCCTGCGACCATCGCCACCCTGCCCGCCAACAGCGGCGGCGACAAGGCCGCCGGCGGAAAGCCCATGGGTGCCAGGGGCAACGGAGGCACGGGCAACGGCATGTACTGTGTCGTCATGCTGGTCGCGCTGCTCGCGCTGCTGATCTAGACGCGGAGGATGCCTCGTCGCACTGCGCACTCTCACACATTTGGGACCACTCTCGTTTTTTCTTGCATCCGCTCCTGAGTGAGGCGGGTTTTCATTGGCATCATTTTACGACCTTCACTGCCCGAGAGATACACCCACTTCTTCTTGAGCCCGAGACGTAACGACATGCACATTTCATTCTATTCAGTAGCCTGTTTTAATACTACGTTGTTCTTTACTCTTCATTCTTTGGCCTTCCCTTTTCTGGTACTTCTCTCTCAGATTTACATCTTGAATCTGGACGGCTTTGTAAGGAGCTGGCGGGAAGGGGTCTACTCCGGTTCTTCTCTTCGAGGTTCATCTGGGATGGAAGGTCATGGAATTTCTTCTGGTCTCACGGCGTTTTACGGTTCACTTTTGATCATTTTGATCCTCTAGGCACCCCACCCTCCTTCAACCACATCTCATAATGTGCCTTGCAACATAGGCAATCCGACTCTCGATACATTTTATGGGTGGGGGCATCCAAGGTCTTCGTCTCTTGTACATTAGCATAGCAACAGGGTTCGTTTTTCATTCCACTGTTCTGGGCCAGTGTGAAGATTATCAATGATTCAAAATCCAAAATTCCAATGCTTCGGGCCTATTGCATAATAGGGCACCTTGACTGTTCTGTGGTCCATAGTGCATTGCCGTTGAGACTGCTCTGTATACGGGCTAATAGGCAGTCTACTGAATAAGATTCACTGTGTATTTGACATTAGACATATACCTAGTATGTTCCATTGTTTTCCGGTGTCTCCCTGGGGGTGGCGTATGTGCGTACCCCACGGGAAAGAATCATAACTCATCCAGAGATGTGGCTCACGTGAGATCGTGGCTTACACAATATCATGGGTCACGGCAGAATATTGCTCATTACAAGCTGTGGCTCATAATAAAGAGTAACGGACGAGAAGCTATGGATCATGATAGCGCAAGACTCATGACCACACATCATTCATCATGAAGCCCAAATCATGGCGAGCTATGCCTCACCATCCCTCAAGGGTCACAACAACCTACGGCTCACCAGCACTCTGAGGCATGGCACGTGCATGCCTGAAACTGCAGGTCTCTGGAAATTTCTGAAGCCTAAAGGCCCCGAGGTGAGGGGTGAAGTACTTTCCATCATGCGATGAGCTCCAGATACTGTGTTACTCGTGCTTCGACATGACATTATATCACATAGCTACAAGTGCATGTCGCTTGGACTGTGGCTCGTCGTACGTTGGGACGATAGAAGCAGAGGTGCATGGCAGGCGGAGTGGGCGGACTTGTGGCCGTGCCTGGGACCAAGAGACCGGGTGTCTTCATCTAGAGGCTCGAATCGGATCTCCTTTAGGCACAGTCATGATTCCACCAAGACAAGGATTGCCTTTTTTTTTTTTTAATGCAGCTCAGGGTCATTACGCTCAACAGCGCTATAACTGCTTTGATTGATGCGTCGATACAACTCAAAGAGTTGTGCCCAAGTCTATAGCCTGGTATGCAACCGTCCCTCTTATCCCCCAGCCTCTTCCTCTCTATTCTGTTCCTCTGCGTTATCGATAGTCTGTCCAGGGTTGCTTTGTCGTCGTGGCCGTGGCAAATTTCTGTCTTCATAAACCAAATATCCTTAGAAACTTCAGCACTCTGTTGTGGGCTACGACATCTGGATCCCAAGGTCCAATTCATGGTTGATGCAAAATGTCTCTGCATTTGTGAGGGTGTGGATGTTCAACACGTCTACGGGCAATTTACCCCCGATTTCCAAGCCCAAGCAGGCTCTGCGCCAGCTTTAAATGTGCCTGGAAATTTGATGGCCCAATGATAAATCAGAGCACTCATCTCTACGTACTCGCACCTTTTGGCACGAACGTTGAATAGTTCTTAGTTGGTACTAATGGAGCAACATTCACTAATTGACTCTAAATTGGAATTCTAGGCTTTTCTTTTTTAAGTACTTCTTTTTCGTGCCCCTCTCTCTTCATACCTAGGTGTCTCTGTCAAATGAATATTTGAGGCTGAAACGGCTGTTCTCAATATGTCAATTGGAAACTGGTCGGCAGCGTTGTCAAAATAAGAAATAAGTTAGTAATTGAGCGGCGCTACAGTCGAAAGTTTCCCAAACCTTAACCGGAGGGTAATGTTCGCCGAGCTCGGGTGGCACCGAAACCCATGCTCAGCCTTAGCGACAGACATGGGCTTCTGAATCGGGATTGCCGCTGTAAACTATGGCCCAAAGGGTAGCATTAACGTATAGAGAATACTGTAATTACATAACGGGGAAATTATACGCCGTCTATTGCGGAGTCATGGGCTCCGAGTGGAGGGAACTACATGACCCTTTGCCAATAAGAGCGGTTTCGAATCTACGCCTGTGGTCCGTTTAACACGAGCCCGCTCTAACCCTGGACCCCTTTGCCAAGGTACATACCGTGATTCTGAATTCATTTATCCCCGTCGCCTTTTCCACTCGTTCTTCAGAATAGTATTGCACCATACTAGTGAACCAAGTCTTTGCAATACTATTACCATCGCAAAAGCCTGCATCATGAAGGGAGTCCAAGCAACCGTCCTTGCGGCCCTCGCCGGTCTGGCCCAGGCCAACTCTGACATCGTCAGTCTCTACACCAGCGGAAGCGCCTACATCACGGAAGCTAGCGCAACTCTTGTGCTCCCTAAACTCCCCAGCTCTGTATCTGGAGATGTTGCCATCTGGAGTGCGATCATGATGGAGAACCAGGCATCGTTCCTCCAGGGAGTCACTTCGAACTCTCCTTCTGGGTAAAGCGCCTGCAACCGCCTAGTACGAATATCAGAATTGATGGCTGACATCCTCTTCACAGATCGTACTGCGGCGACTCGGGCAAGAGCTGGTGCAACTTTGCATATACCTTGGTTGGTCAGTAGTGGCCTTGAAGCTTTGGTTGAACCACTAAATGAACCAGCGCTGATCTGTATCTCTGACTGCAGGCTCGAGCCCAACCGTTGGCGATCCCGTGACAGCCTCTCCCGGATCTACAGTGAAGACGACCTGTAAGTCGCGCCACTATCTAATTACAAAAGTGAAAAATCGACTGATTGGCCCTTGTTGCAGACAAGCTGAACTCATCAACCCAACTCTGGGACCAAAACGTCTACATCGACGGCAAACTCCTCTCTACCGTCTCAACCAGTACGAGCCCCAGAACAAAAGTCCCACCGCTGAGCCAATTCTAAATCTAACAACGCGAGCGCAGGCAAGGGACAGCACGGTGATATCTTCTACATCTCCATCGAGTGTGCTTCCGGCGGATGTGCCGAGCACCCAGCTCACAGTACGTTGCCGTGACACTCCAGGATGACACAAACTAGAAACCAACTGACATGATGAAAAACAGGCTGGCAAGATGTCTCCGTCGTGCTCAACCAGGCCGACCAGAGCTTCAAGCACTCCGGGAGCTGGGCGCATGGTGCTACTGGCGGTGCCATGTCGACCCCTGACGGCGGCAAGACCTGGAACTTCACCACCATCAACATCCCAGCCCAGAAGGCTCAGTGAACTGCTGGCGTGCTTGGTATTTCCCGTCTCGCCTAGCAAGAGATTCATTGTATATATTGCCTCAGTAAATACTTTACTCATACTGACTCACATCACATATCTTCAACTGTTGAATTTACATCCAAGCCTCAGACCCTGAGTTCGGAATATAGTGAAACTGTCACAGACGCCTCCCATGGGAGCTCGGAGCCTTATTTTATTATTAAACGTAGATGTTGTGCTATATTTGTTATTCGGCTCTCTTCAGGCTCGGAAGGAAAGAGTCACTTGCTAAGCCTCTAGCTACGTCTTCAAACTATCCCATCCCTAAGCACTCATCCCATCTACCACATCAACATCATTGTCGGAACCATTGGATGTGATAACTCCACCTCTTGAAGCCACTGACGGTCAAACAAGCCACGCCCACAAAGTCAAACAAACACCATGTCCCTCCATTCGCAAGGCATACGCGTATCTTCGAAACTGTAGCATGTCCATCCGTACGGGCTCGTTCATGTTCCAGGAAATCCGGCTTGCACAGTTGATGAGAGTGCAGAGGGCGCCGCTGCAAACAAGAACTTCCGTGTTGAAAAGAATCTGTACGACCCGTTGTATCGAGGCTCCGTGGGTAATGTTGGGTCACTAGAGCTTGCCCAGTACAGTCCATCCGAAATCGTTGTCACAGTTGCCCACAACAACCCTTGAGTTGCTACGTTGTAATGAAAGAAAGCACCGAGGAAAGCGATAAAATTGACGCACTGCGGCTGACAGCCACGGTCCCGTAATCATGCTACAGTGGCAAGAAATGTCGGCGCGTGAGGCGTGGAAAGCTGCCAGCTTGGAATCGGGCGTACTGGGCTGGTGCTGTAGGGGCTTCAGCTCTGCTCGCGTCCCGATACTACTACAATTCTGCCATCGTTCATGAAGAGAATGCTTTCAGTTGTGTCTGTCAGCATGAGCAAGTCCATTGATAGTCTAGCCATAAGAGTTTCCCATGAATTATGAGAAGGAAAGAAGATAGTAACGACCACAACACAAATTTAAACCAGCCATGAACGCCGCGCAGAAAGACACCGTTTCTTCTCTTGCTACCGCCGCCATATATACACGCCATATGATGATACATCCTCAGGCCAGTCTTTTTCTTCTCACTCGTCCCCTCCCCAGCCCCCAGACATTTGTAACAAAACCCCCATCACCATGTCGACCACGCCCCGCAGCTATCCCAGCTCCGCCAGCCAGAGGCCCACTGCCACTCGCTCAGGCGGTTGATGAGGACCGGGTCGATATCGCGGTTCGTCTTGGCAAAGACGGTCTCGTACGGGTGCACGTTGGTGCCGTAGTATTTCCCGTTCCACAGCAGGTCGCCGTGCTGCTGCGGGTCGCAGACGGCCGAGTAGTTGGCGATGCCGTGGTAGGCGCTCATGAGCAGGTCGACGCGGTGGCCCGCGTCGAGCATTATCCGCGTGGCGCCCAGCTCGGCGTGCAGCGCCTTGTTGAGGTCCGCGTAGCAACCCGCGAGCCCGACGGGCTCCTCGCGCGCCGCGAAGGCGTCGACGTTGGTCGCGTTGGCGGACGGCGCCGGCGGGTGCATGAGGAGCTCCATGCCCACGAAGTCGGTCGCCCACACCTCGGACTGCACGTGGAAGTTGGGCCAGCAGTTGGCCGTCATGCCCACCAGCTTGGTCTGGATGTTGACCTTGGCCAGGAAGATGTCGCTCCAGCACGCGCCCTGGCCCCAGTGCGGCAGGAAGGGCCCGCGCACGCTCGAGTTGAGCATCAGGAACCGCTTGTACCGCTTGTACAGCTCCAGGCGGCCCGGGCCCATGCCGAGCGGGATCTTGTCGCCCCTGAGCACCTCGCCGTATGCGCCCAGTTCGTAGCACGTCTGAGGTCGGTAGACGGTGCGGATGTTGGACGCGCCCTGCGGGATGAGCAGTTCCTTGGCTGTCTCGTTGTTCATGCCATTGAGGATGAAGATGAAGTCGGCTGCGGCATGCAGGCCGTGGTGGAGGAAGAAGCGCAGGTTGTCGCGCGACACGGGCGAGTCGGAGAAGGCGTATAGGATCAGGGGCCGCCATGGGTCGTCGGCGGGGGGAGACAGTGGTCCCTTGGTTGCCCGTCCGGAGGGGTTGAGCTGCCCATCTGTGATGTAAGGGTTGATTGGCTTGACTGGCTTGGTAGGGAGGGGGAGCTCTGGTTGTCCATCGGGACGAGACCCATCAAGTTCGAGGGGGCCATCATGCTGTGATGAGTCGACCTGTAGTGTTTCCGTCTTACTCTGGAAGTGACATCTGATTAGCCACGCTGGCGAGCATGTGGTGGACAAGTCAAGGCTAGGCAAGGGATGGGAGGCACCCGAGACATCTGACTTACGACGCTTGATGCTGGGGTTGCTTGGCTGTTGAAGCTTAGGTACCATATGAACATGAACAGAACGGCGCCGATGACGACGTTCTGTTTGGACGCATATGACCCGCCTAAAGCCATGGCATCTCCGACTTCAAAGCTACCCTGAGAGCCGTATGATGACAAGGGTGTACCGCGCGCGGGTTTGGAATATGCGGGCTCCAAACAACCTCACGTCACCGGCCGAGCTTGGAGGAGCAAGTGTCGCAAGTCGGCAGGTCGTGCTACTTCTCGGCGCGGCGGGCTTGGGGAGGAATTCTTGGAACGAGTGCAGGTTGCGCGAGCACCAGCTTGCATGCGCTGTGGTGGACGGACTCGATGGCCGGGGTGGACTCGCCAGTCAGGGCCGAAGACGGGGAGTGGGAGGGCTAGAACGAAGCTGCACTGTGGCTCGCCTTGGAGGCTACTCAGGTAGCTGTCGGATCCTGGTTGTCGATGCGTTCCCAGGCTCGGACTTGACGACCGAATTGAGGTTTGGAGGCGCTTCTCCAGACTGCTTGGGAGTAGGACTGAGAGCTAGGGCTGTGAGCATTTCGCCTCCATTGGGGAGTGGTGAAACAATGGGGGCGCATTCTTCCCTCTGAAGTCTATCTCGGACAAGACACGCGTCGGCCGGGGCCAGAAAGGAGCATTGGGATAGTCTGGAGACGGTCCGCGAGTGGGCCGCGGCTTAATTTTAGCCACCCATCCCTGCAACCTGCAAGGAGCCCTTAGTCAGCATACGTAACGCCCAGTTCGTTCTGTCACGGTGTGGTGTTCATGGTTGGCAACGGTAGCAGAAACGAACCACGCGCGATGATGACAGAAGCTTCATGATGCTGTGGCCATGTGGAGGACCACGCTGTTTACTGGTTTCTCCCAAGCAGCCTGTTAGGTCTGATACTGGCTGCACACGTGGAAACAGCAGGGGAAACAGCATATCAGAGCTCGGCATGTGCAGGGTACCACGCACGAAGACACTCGACCACTGCTCCAGCATCCTGGAGTTCATCGGCCGTGACAGGGTAGATCACCAACTCTACCCGGACACAGTTTCCTACTCGGGGCCAGCCTGCGGGTTCTGGATCGCTCGGCCAAGCAGCATATACAGTAACCTCTCACGGCTGTCGTCCAACAGGAGAAGCCGTGGGCCTTTTTCTGAGTCCCGCTCCTGTTGCTTTCCCATCACATCACGAACTCGAACCGGCCAACCTCTGACAAGGCGAGTCAGCGTGTTTGTTTGATCAGACATCAAGCTCAAGGCATGAGCATAGGCCTGTTACACCGCTGCGCTGGGTCTGATGGCCCCTCGTAAAGGTGCATTGTGTACCGCGCAATTGGGATGCAAGCACCGAGTTAGTGGCTCAGTGGGCCGCGAAGGAGGGGTGTTGCAGGGCCTGCTTCGCTGCAGGTGAGGCGTAGTAAGACAGGTCAAGGCGCTCGCCCGTATATGCAATGCCCTGCTCTATAGCTGCCATCGTGCCGTGCCGAGACGGGAGGCTCAAAGTCTCCAGACTGCACAGACTTCGGCGCGTACTTCAACATGCTTCCATGCAATGGAGACTGGCCAATCAAGTATGATGTCAAAGAGTCCTGGCTGGCGATGGCCGTGTCAATCCAGGGGGAGGAGATATCTTGGCCAGCGTCCCAGCAATGCTGAAGATATCCGAGCGGTGGCCAGTGTATAGCCATTTAAAGTCCACATGGCCTAGAAATCACGGACACGCACCAGCCACGATATCGTATATGAGGGCTTGGCCAAGCGCCGCCGGGCGCCCCCAAGACACGTGCGTGGCTGAGAGGCGCTGCAGACAAGGGCCGGCGGCCGAGCATCTTCCCCATCGGAGGTTTCTACGCCGTCCACCACTCGTTTCAACGAGTACTCGGCAAAGAAACGACCTTGATTCTAGAGACCTGCGTTGTTTGGAAGGTTGGCTTGTCCCGATCTTGTGGAATGTGTGTCATTTGGTTCTGGGGTGAGAACTCGTCCTGATGCAACACCCCGCAGCACGACAAGCTTATTATCCCGCGTATGAATACACCAACTCCCCAGAGCCTCCTAGCAAGGCCCCTTGTCAGGTACCGTGGACAGGAGGCTTGAAGCCGAGACGACTCGATCTTGTTATGATGGGATGATCTGCACAAAATGGAGGTGTCGGTGAGATGGTAGCTGCTCCATGGGGTCTCACAAGCCTCGTCGAAGATGGGTTGACTTGCCATAAACGATCCCCAGAGTCTTATTGGCTGGCGAAGCTGCCCCGGAAACTAGTTGTGACATCCCTCTTCGATACCGATGAGTATCGCCCTCGGTGTGCTGAGATCTCTCGGTGCGGAGGCGAGTAGATGACTGCGACGTATCGGTGCGGTGCCCCGGGATCTGCACCTTTCGGGGAATGTTACAAGAAGGTTCAGGGTGGTGTAAAAATAGAAGCAGTCATGGATTGTCTGACAGCTGGGGGCAAAAGAGGGTCTGGGTTGACTATGCATTACCTAAGCCGGCCATCGAAACCAAGATGATGAGCGAAGAGAGCGTGTGTCGTTGTGAGCAACAGGAATAGAGCACTAACCTCAGTTCCGGCAGTCGATTATCATCCGGCGGATCGAACCCGCCAGGCTGGACGCCGCTGAAGACGTGCTGTTGGGACGCGGCCGCTGCTGCGGCTGAGAAAGCGTCGCCCAGCTGCACGCACCACGTAGATGGATTTTTCCGAACTCCTGTTCATGCCACATGCCCAGATTCAGCCTGCGCCCCACGTCATAGCATTGCGTACGGGGACGTCTTCCAACGTTGTAGTCATGCGCTTCTGGGAGAGAATCATCGAGACAAAAAAGTGTGACGATGTAGATTCGGTCGTCTTCTGAGCTATCTAGACTTACCAGCTTGTCGCGGTGGAAGCTCACCGCACAATTTCCCAAAGCTGCGTCGTGCATATGCGGCCAGTCGGAGCTGGGTGGCCGCCACCAGACAGCAGACAGCCACTATTTGGGCTTGCAGATGAGGTTGCAGCTGTTGCTTGGTTTCAGATCTCTTAGCTGCAGGGCGGACAAGGCTTGGACCACTGCTTACCCACTCACTAGTTTACCTGAGTGGCCGCAATGTGATATCTCCTGCCTGGGAGAGCGAATCCGAAGGCAAAGCGTAGAGAAGCGGCTTAAGATCTGACCCGAGTGTGGATGCCAGGAGCTTTCTTTCGAAGCAGCTTGGCCCATGAGCGGAGAAGGACCTGTTTGTGCCGTGGTGGGACACCTGAGCTGGCCTCCGTACCTGACGCATGTATACACATTGACCCGGGAGGAGTTCGGATGCCCTGCGCTTGAACCATGGGCGCTGCTTGGTTGGTGATCACGCTTGCATTGACCGCTCCATAACACGGCATTGGCCTGTGTTCAACTAAGGTTGCGCGGCTATGGGCTGTGTCACTATTTCCGGCCTGTCATGATGGAATGGCCGACCTAGCCCCCTGAGCCTGGCTCAGAACCAGCTGGCCCATCGACGAGTGAGCTGAGCTGTAGGCAGCACCTATGCGTCCAGATGATACTCCGGATGTGCGCGTGTGCGCGTGTGCCGTCGGTCGGTCGGTCGGCCAGAGGGCATCCGGGACCGTGCTGCCGATGCATCGCATGCGACTGTTGGCAGCAGCGGTGAGCCAGCGGGAAGTGGGAAGGGTTCATCAAAGCAATCCGAATGTTGAGGTTTGACGTTGAACTTGTCCGATCTCAGGGAGGGTACGGCGCCGGGAAGGCAGACTGATGGAGTCGCACTCGACTCCCGAGACCTGTCACCTTGGGGGTTTTTGGCTTTGGGGTGTGGGAGGGGCCAGCCGGGTTGAACCAGGTAGACGTGACTTTCGAGGCTACCCAGGCTGCCCAGGTATGATCGGGGAGCCCGAATCTGCTTGAATGATCAGACTGCGCTGTGCGGTAGACTTTCGCATGCTCTGTTGAAGCGACGAACAAGAGATCAGCGCCGACCCGGGGGTGATCATAACAGGGCTGCTAAGACAGGTTTGCGGTCGTGCCGCAGACCCAGGGATGAGCAGGTTATTCCTGGAGCTAGAGACGTGGTGGTTTACGACAGCTTGTCAAAGGCATAATAATGGTGCATTTGTAGTGTAAAGTCGCTGGCAGCTCCCTCGATGTTGGGCGGATCAAGGCGTGCAGATCACAGCGTTCTCTCTGTGGGAGCGCTTGGAGAAGAAGGGCGAGGGCGATCCCTAGTCCCAGCGATGTGGGGAAAGTGTTTGGGGAGGGCCCAGACGAGAGCTCGTCGCCAACGGCCGACTGGTCAAACGCAGGCAGCCCGAGCATCAGATAGATTGGCCCTTGAAGCTGCAACGTCTAGCCTACACTGTTGGCAGGCACTCCGTTTCTCCAAGTCGGCAGGCTGGTGGGCTGCTTAGGCTTCATGCTGAGCCCCTTATTTTGTACGTCGCACCCAGCAGTCGACGTTGATTGAGCAGGCAGTCCGTCTTTGTGATGGTTTAGTGGTGGCACGTTGACAAAACCTGCGAGTCGGCCCATCGCGGATCTGCGCCTGTGCACAGGGTCGCACTAGGGAACGAGAAACCGACGACGCCCCGACGTCAGATCTCATGATACCTTGGGTCTACGGCCCAGCACGGCGCTGCACCCAAAAATACAAATGGAAAGAGATCGGACTCTGCTGCCACCAATTGATAGGTACACGTATCATCTATCCGTATGTACCTGGCCCCTTCCCCAGCTCACTTACCCACTCGCTCACTCGCAAGGTAGGAGCGAAGTAGGGAAACCGCAACGCAGTGCATCACAAGGGGTGATTGACAGTGGGCAACGGTTAGGATATAACGGCAACGGCAACGGCAACGTTGACGCCAGTGACGCCAGGGCTGGCCGTTCTCGATTCCATCTGAGAATCAGCTCAGCTGGAAACCTTGCCTAGGTATGGAATACAGTAGAAGGGCGCCCCTCATGAAAAGGAGTTCTCAATGCTTCTAGATGGCGCATACGCCATAACTGCGCGGGATAGATGAGCTACCTACAGCACCATCAGTCCGCCGCTCCCGAAGCTGGCGAAGGACTTCTCGCTGACACGGTACATGTACCTTTGTACCTGCTACCCCTTATTCCTGGGTGTTTCATCCGTCCTGGCTTGGCCAACTGACACTGCCCTGACCCTTGCTGCTTGACGCCCGCCCCCCTGCCGCCCTGCTGGATCTCCTTGCCCTCCCCTCCTCCTGGAATCAGCCGTCACGGCCAATGGCTTGCGTTTGTGCTCTTGTGGCAGCAGGGCTGGCAGGACATGCACGACTCTGCTCAAGCAACCCCAAGCAGCCCTCCCCGGAACCTCTGACCAGCCATCGTCAGGTTCAGGCCATCGAGCCACCCACCATCCCACCCCTCCCAACCCCCGGCAGCGATCCATCTACAACGAGAGTGCGTGTCCCTTGGGAGCTGGTCCGACTTTAGTACAGCCCTGGACGTGGTAGAGAGAGAGAGAGGTAGTTCCCAGTATACGTGCGCAATTGTCAGACGAGACTACCTGACTTGCCTTGCTCTAAGCCAGCCTGCCTACCTACCCCCTTACGTACCTCACCTAGTAGACTACCTCTTCCCACCTCGACCTCCTTCGCAACCTCATCCTCGACTTCTTCCACCGTTGGTCATCTCTACCAGCATAGTTTCTCCCCCTTCCTCCTCTTCTCCAGGCTTCGTCGTCACCAAGCCGTCTAATGAAGCCTGTGTATTGAGTTGATTCGTTGATCGCCTCTTGTCTTTTCGACCTTGTGTGTTTTCTCTGGTCAATCCCTTGCCCCGCGCACCACCCGGCCCCCCGTCGCACTCCCTCTCCGTGTCTGCCACAGTGCTTTGGTGATATTCAACAAACACCGACCACGCCCGCGAGAACTTGCCCCCAAGTCTTTCTCGCTGCATTTCGCCGGTCAACAGCACTCTAGCGACCTCAGGAGCAGGAACGAAACGCATGGAGGTTGGAGGCGAGTCCGGACTTAGACCTACAAAACCCACGACAAGAGACACGACTCTCCTTTTTGCTGCAGCACAGCTCGCGCCGCTGCCAAGTTTCACTTCTTGACCCCACAACTGCGTCCCCTTCCCAGCCTACGAGCAACTTTTTCTCCGTTCCAGCACTTGACTCGACAGGACCCGGACGCTGCTGCGACTGCACCTCTTGCCCGAATCCGCCTTCGCCTGCAGCCAGCCTGTCGACCTTTTGTAATCCTCGCCTCTGGCACAGCTCACCGCCTCAAACCAGCGACTTTCTCTGCTTGTCACGCCCCGGGCCAGAGCCTCACCAGCGCCAACCCCGACAACTCTCTTTGCGGCAAGATCTCTGTCCTTCTCTCTCTACCTTCTCTCTACCGACCCTTCAGTGGGTCCTTGATTGAGGGTGCGGCAGCAACAATTCGCTTTCTCCTGCATTGGCGCCGCTGTCTGTCGAGCTTCTGACGGTCTGATTTGCCCGGCCGCCGAGAATTCTCAGCTTCTTCCAAGCATCCGAGTTGATTGAGGCAGCTTGGGCCATCGGGGATCTGTGATCTTGAACGGTTACAGTGGTACTGTCGTCATTCTCCACGACTCGAGTTACCCACTCATCTCGACCGAGAACCGCAGACACCTTTGTCGTGCGGTGCAGTCCAGTCCATCGTCATTCGACTCCTCGATACGAGACTTTTCGCACACCCCACGGAATATACAGCTTTCCTAATATTAGCTTCCGACCGGCGGAGCCCTATTGACACAGCTTACAAACGAACGAACACCCGTCTGATGAGGTTCGGATTGAGTTTAATCCATAATGTCCACTTCTAGACCAGAACACTTGACAATTGGCAAGTTTGCGCCGCCGCCTGGCCTTGGCCAGTCCCTGTCAAACCCCGCCAGCGCCAGCACCTCTCCGAACGAGCCATCGTCTGGAGGAAGTGCACCAATTCGCTCGCCCTTTGGCCTCCCAACGACATCAGGCCTTAATCCAGGAGCAAAGATGACTTCGGCCACGCGATCAGGGGCCGGCTCTCCTTCGCACGATCCGCTAGCTCCTCCTGGTAGCGGACGTTTCCTGTCCAGCAAGAGGTGCGTACTTGACAGCGGAGTTCCTGCAGTGGTTCAGATATGTCGCGGAACAGATGACTAACATTCTATCATTTGCCATTAGGGCCCGGGAAATCCAAGCCCAGGAGGGCGTGACCAGTCTGCCCCTGAATCCCTGGGGTGGCCCGCCCACCAGCGGGAACTCGACCCCTCTGCGCGAGAACATCCCAGAATCACCCACGGATGGCTTCCCCGACTTCACCCAACTGTCCTCTCAAGATTCTCCCATTTCGACACGCCGTGCACGAGCAGGCACACTGCCCTCCCGACTGTCCACCACGGGTCCTGCCAATGGCTTGCTAAGCATACCGGCCTTAGCATTCAAGACGTCGAGGCCTTCGCCATCGCACAGTCCTTTCAAGTCACCGTCGCCGGGCCTCGAGCCCACCGAGCCGACGAACAACCCGTCTGCCTTGCTATCGCGTCTCCGAGCTGGCTCCATGCCCCAGCGCAGCCCTTTCGCGCCGCACCCGTCTGGAGCGAGCTCGCCTTTTGGTCCGAACATTTTCAGTAGCAGCTGGAACGCGGTGGGTCGCGAGAGGGGCTCAACGTTGGCCAGCATAGCTAGCGTCTCAACCAATGGGCCTAGCTCGCCTACGCAGTCCCAAATTTCGAGGGAAGGAGGCGCAGAAAACGACGTACCCGCGAGGACTCTGGATTATCTGGGCCTGATGGGTACGCCCCAGCCCCAGCCATCCCAGATGGATCCACCGTATCTTCAAACGATGATGCCGGACTTCGCACGACAGGCCAGTGCGAGCCGTTTCCGATCCTACTCGGTAAACAACAAGGATACGTACGAGGACGAGTACGACAACGAAGAAGATGGCTACGAGCAGGAGAGTCTAGAGAGTCAATACGAGCTGATCCAGCAACGACTTGCCGCGACTCAAGCTGCCATTCGCGACCACAACCTGGCTGTTCAGGCATACGCCAACCAGGCGGCTATCAGCCGGCCTCGCGCGAGAACGGCTGGTGTCCTGGACACGCCCAATCCCTCTCGGCTTCTTCGCAGCTACTATCCGACTCCCTCCCGGCTTGACAGCTCTATCACTGCCGCAGAACTCGGACTGGCGGATGACAAGGCGTCGACTGCCGACGACCTCACACCTGCTATCGCCGGAATCAACCTTGGTCGATCGAGCAGCCGCAACAATGGCCTCTTGACCGCTGACGAACCCGAGCTTGGCCCCACCAGCGCCCTCTGGCTCGGCAGCATACCCACGTCAACCACGACCACGACACTGACGGAGATGTTCAAGCAGTTCGGCCCTATTCTCTTCACAAGAGTCCTGACACATAAGAACTGCGGATTCGTGAACTTTGAGAGGATCGACAGTGCGATGGCCGCCAAGAACGCCCTGAATGGGAAGGAGATTTTCCCGGGAGCTGGCCCAGTCCGAATTAACTTTGCAAAGCCACCGTCTGCATCAAACACTCCTGGACACGATGGAGCGCAGCCCTCCCCAAGTCCGATTCCATTCACTCAAGGACAGAACGGTACTCAAACTCCTGCCTCCGTTGGCATTGAAGCTACTGGACCAGGAACACCGTCAGTGCCGCCGCTGTCAGAGATGACGGCAGATATTCTGAACATAGTGAAAGAATTCGGCGCGAATGAGGAGGATGTTGCTCGTATCAGTGTCAATCTGCAAGAGTCCATCACGTATGGCAAATTGACCGAGGAAATCCCCCCGATTGGGGAGCCCACGCACACCAGGATGTACGATGCCCCCAAGCTTCGTGATATCCGGAAGAGGATCGACAACGCAGCTCTGTCTCAAGCCGAGATCGAGAACATCGCCCACGACATGTTGCCTGAGATTGCTGAGCTGTCTTCAGACTACCTCGGCAACACAGTTGTGCAGAAGCTGTTCGAGCAGTGCTCTGACCCAACTCGAGATGCGATGTTGGAGTTCATCGCGCCGCACCTGGCTGAAATTGGCGTCCACAAGAACGGTACCTGGGCTGCGCAGAAGATCATCAGCGTCTGCAAGACTGAACATCAAATGGGTGTCATCAGAGACCACCTTCGTCCCTATACGATGTGTCTGTTCTTGGACCAGTACGGAAACTATGTCCTCCAAGGCTGCCTCCGATTCGGTGCCCCGTACACTGATTTCATTTTTGAGACCATGATGAGTCGGATGTGGCAGATTTCCCAGGGTCGATTTGGATCTCGCGGTATGCGGGCTTGCTTGGAGAGCCACCACGCCACCAAGGACCAGCAGAGACTGCTAGCTGCAGCGATCGCACTCCACAGTGTGCAGCTGGCTACTAACCACAACGCGGCCTTGCTTCTCACATGGTTCCTGGATACCTGCACCTTCCCTCACCGTAGGACGGTGCTGGCCCCTCAACTCGTCCCGTACCTGGTCACCCTCTGCACCCAGAAGGTCGCGTACTTGACCGTCCTCAAGGTCATCAACCAAAAGACCGAGCCCGATGCCCGCGACAAAATTGTGCAGGCTATGTTCTTTAGCCCCAACGACCAGACGCTTGAGGCGATTCTCAGCGACTCCCAGTGTGGTGCAACTTTGATTTTCAAGGTCATCACGACGCCCTTCTTTGACGAGAATGTCCGGGGCAAGGTTGTAGAGAACGTCAAGTCTGTGCTGTCACGCATCAAGGCCCAGCCGGACAAGGGCTACAAGCGCTTGATGGACGAAGTTGGGTTGTCAACTCGCAATGGCAATGGGGCTTCGCGTGGTGATGGTGGAAACCACCAGGAGCGACACCGCGGAACTCCCAGAGCCAACAACCCGAACAGCCAGCAGCAGCGCGAGCAGCAGCAGCAAGTCCAGCAGGCTCAACAGCAGCAAAAGCAAGCCCAGCAAGCTCAGCAGCAGCAACAACATCAAGCGCAACAAGCAGCCGCCGCCCAATACAACGCCGCCGCTAACAGCGGTCAGTTCTACAACCCACTCAACGCCGCTTCCGCTGGTGCCAACGCAGGTTACGACGCAGGTTTTGCTATCCCGCGAAGCGATAATGTTGATCCATCTATTCAACAGTACAACTCGTTCGCTTCTCAGGGTCCAATGACGCCTGCCATGAACTTCCAGCAGATGCAGTACCAGCAGAGTATGATGCGCGGAACTCCACCCATGGGTGGTTATTACCCCATGCAGACCGGCATTCCTTTCCCCAGCGCTAGCCCTTCCATCGACCAGTATCGCGGCAGCCCTGTTCCTCAGCCCGGCATGCCTGCTCCTAACCAGAGCCCTTATGCCGCCCCGGGATTCCCGATGCCCATGTCTATGGGAGCAGGAGGATACGGCTACGGGATGCCCGGTCCGGGTTATAACGTGCCCGATAACAGCATGAACGGAGGTGCACCGGGGCGTCGAGGGGGTCGTGTGGGCCGTCAGGGCCGGAACAATACTGCAAGCCCCAGGCCTTACTGAGGAGTGATTTCTCACCGACTTATGACCGTCTAGGTCGATAAGGAAAATCGCTCGAATAAAAACATTTGCTTTCTTCTGCTCACGAACTAGTCAAGTCTTCGACTGCATGGCAAGCGCATGTTATAGCGCAGAGCGAAACAAAATGTGACGGAGACTTTCATGAGGTGCTTGTATGGATAAGGAGTTGTGGTTCTGACGCGGCGTTTCAATTCTGTTTTCTCACGCTTTTATCATGCCGGCGACAACAGCCGCCGAGTTTGGGTCCTTGAGAGAGATAGGCCGACCCTTTCCGTGTTCACGATTTTCGAAACGCTCGCTTATCAGACGGACTTGTGCACGCTTGAGGGTGGCGGGAGAGGTATATAGAGCATTCTCGCGGCTGGACCCACAAAGAGGAAACCGACAATAGGAACGAAACACTGACTTTTTTCTTGCTACTGCTGCTTTTAAACTTTCGTGTATGAGGGACTTTGTTCATTGTGCAATAGGGTGATTGGAGGGGAAGGGAGGTGTTTTTTTTTTTCATGACCCCGGCGTTCCAATATGATCTCGACGAATGGAAAAGAGAAGTAAAAGTTGTCTTTCTGGCTTTGCCGCCCTGTGACCACATACACACACACACCTTCAACCGGCCGCTGGGGAGATGGATGTCCATTTGGGAAGGGTGGTTTGGGCTCTGGGAGGAGGCACTTGGCATTCGAGCAGCTTCGTTTCTTGTAGAAAATGTGTTACATTCCTTTTCCATTCACTGACCACCCGCTTTACTAAACTTGTTGTTTTCTTTTTCAACCCACGAGGTATAAATGGCTGGTTGACCATAATGAGGAGATGGAAGGTGACCGTAAGGGTTGAGAGGCCTTGGCAATTGGTGTGCCGTGCCTACACCGTTGAGAAAGGAGTAGCAAGGCGCGGAGGAGCGAGGCGAGGCGAGGCGAGCTTAAGCTCTTGTCCTCTAGCCAGCGCCTGTGTTTGGAAGGGTAGAACAGGCCGGCGCGAGGAGAAGGGGAGGGGCAGTCCGGGGTATTAGAAGAGTGCTGAGAATCATTGTGTTTACTGTGTCATATTTTATTTGTGGTATGTCTTGTAGAAAATGCTGCTTGGCCGCCTGGATCGAGAGAGCATCGTCATATTGCTATCCAGTCATCATAACTTAGCATCAATCATCATTCGTTTTCGTCGTTCGAGTGCGTATGTCGGCCAGCCAGTCCCTGTTCTTGTGTGCGTGTGCAAATGTGAGAGTGTGTGGGCACGAAGATTTCTTTGCTCTTCTCTGGTAACATACATTGCGGATGCTCGTGGCTCGTGTATCACCACCACCACCACCGCGCAGGTCATATCTATAGCTGTCGTCTCGTTCACCACCTGATCCCCCCCTCCTCCCTCCCTTCGTCCATACCACGGACACGCTTGGACTCTGCTGAGTCTGGATCAACCCCTGGGGAGGAAAGAGACCTGAGATGGACTGACTGCCTCGTGGGCCTCGTCGTGTGTGCCTTGGTTCTGGCCAATCGAGACATCAAGTGTACCATTGCTCGAGCGTATTCTATGATGCTCAGGGGTAGATGTTCTCTGAGGTGATGCGTGGCCGCTGAACGGCTAGATGTGCTGTTCAAGTGCTTGCGTGTGCAACTGTTGGGCTGTCCGTCCCATTGATGAATTAGCCACCTCAATCCCCTCTTTTCCCTTTGTCCCGCCCTTTGTGAGGCACGGCCTCCTCGGAAAGCGATAAATTGGCTTTAAGTACCCCGAGCATGCATGGGTTTGAGGTTGGACATGGATGTATGGCTCTCCTACCTTGCCTGACGGTGACTTCTCCGGTATGGACGCCTCAGAGCCATGAAGGGCTGCGAGTTGTGGAACTGGCCCCAACTCGATCACGGTATTGCGCGCTCGTGGACCCGAGGGATATGCTAAGCACAGAACCAAAGACGTAGGGAGGCTGGGCATCCCTGTGGGAGATTTCAAACCTTCACAAGATGCTGGTTGCGCACTTGCTCAGGAACCCACGAAAGTGAATGCCCACAAGGGCATCCGTGGCAGCAATCAGTTCTTTTACACGCACAATATCATCATCTGGTATATCCTCAGAGGCCCCTACTAATCTACAATTGCCTTTCGTAGTCCTAAAAAAAAAAGAGCAATAGACACCAAAAAACACGTATGATCGAGGCAAGGCCCCGGCTTGGATCACTCGCCCGATACGCCTTTTCCCCCCTACTCCTCAAGATTGTGTGCCCACCCCCTCCCAACTTGCGACCTCGCCCGATTTTGGAATTCGGGATCGCGTGGTGGCCTCTTCCTCTGTTTAAACAAGAATCCGCTAGTCCTCCTTTCACACGTATACCCTGGCCAGATCGCTGTTCGCCACGACTTCTGTCATGAGACCTTCAGCTGATCCTGCGCGCACCTTTCCAATGCTTAGGGCTGCCTGAGATGGTGGGGAGGTGGTGAAAATTGGGGCAGGACATATTTGCCCCTATCATAGCCGTGGTTGACCGTCGGGTTTAATTACTCCTCCTTCCGGACTCCTCTGGCCCAAATGCAACTCTGGTCGTCGTGCCTTCCCGCCTAGGATGGGGCGCCAGCAGAGGAGCCCGCCTTGGCCGGGTCAGTCTCGAAGCCGACGCGCTTGTTGACCTTGTCGCGGTGCTGCTTGTTACGCAGGTGCACTTCAAAATTGGCGGCCGTCATGTCTGGGCCAGGGGTATAGAGCTTGCCAGGGCAGTCTGGACACCTAATCCTGGGAAGGAACATGTACTTCACGTTTTCAGGAAGGGGCTGGCCCCGCGGGATCTGTGGCGCCGGGATGATGGTGGTCTCTGTGTCGGCGTGCACGGCGCAATGTCGCATGGTGGCCTCGAAGTTGTCATGTGGCCAGGCCTTGCGCAGATCATTAAGTGACTTTTCTAGCCATTCTGGTGGTGGAGGCTGCGAGATGGTTAGCTGAGAACTTGACGCACAGAGTAGCCAGTCGTAGAGCCGGATAGTGGAGGCTTCGGGTACAAATATGACTTACTAATTCGAGGGGAGGTTGGCCTTCTCCCGGGGGTGGAGGGGCGGGTACACGACCAACTTGAGGCACTGGGGCGGAGGAGCCAGGCTGCGACATGCTGCTTGCATTCTTGAGAAGAGGTGGTTTAGGTGGTGCGGAAGGAGTCGACGGCGGGCCCATACTGCCTGGCGGGAGCGGTGCGCTGGGGGCTCGGGGTTGGCGAGGAGTGTGAGAGGCTTCAGGGCGCGTGATAGGTCTCCCCATTCTCATATCCGAGAGCATTTTTCTCGCCCTCTCATATGTCCGTGGCACCTTGATCGCCACCCAGTGATTGCGAGGCTCGTCAGGTGTTTCGTCCAAGGCACGACCGAAGCGTCTTGACGTCCTGGTTTCGTGATGGTGTGATGTGATGACCTCGGGTGTCTCTGAGCGACCGAGGTGCGCCATCTTCTGTTGCGCGACAGTGGCAGCGCCGCGCATGCCTCGGGTTCGCGCGGTCCCTGCGAGCTGTGACATAGCAGGGGAGTCTGGTGCTGATTCTTCACTCTCGTCCGAATCGGAGAATGTGCCATCATGTTGGCCACGTCCCCTGCCTCTGCCAGTAGTGGTGCCTGCCACCCGCTTGAAGAGCCCCGTCATCTCGATCGAGTCGGCGGCGCCAGGGATGGTCGAGGACACGACCATCGTTCGTATCGTCCTCTGCCGCTCCTTCAGGTCGGGCAGCTGTGGACCACCACGCCTGTTGACTGATCTCTTCTGCTTGCGCTGCTCACGTGCGAATATGACCTCATTCCTCTCCAGGTCCGCATCACCCAGCTCGTAGAGATAGGGCGCATAGTCCTTGGCCTGCTGTTGAGGCCGGAAGACAGTGGGCAAGGGCGAGGGTAAGAAGGAGGCAGCAAGATCCGGCTCTTCAACTGGCCTGCCATCGAAAGGATGCCCAATGCCGTAAAGAGTCCTTGTGAACAGTTGCGTCTGCTCGCGGATGCAGTGCGCTATTGCGGTGGTGAACTCTCCTGATAGTGACAGGTCCTGGGCCATGACCCGAGCGAACTCCTCGGGGGAGTTATCTGGCTCGTTCATCTCCCACTCGAATTGATCGATTAGTGTGACTGCGCCAATCGTGATATTGAGCTTGATCAATATCCTCATCTCGTCATTCTTGTATGCCGAGTAGGGCAGTTCGGGGTCGAGCGCATCCTCTTGAGAGAAGACCATGGGGTAGAAGTCGAGCAGCTGTTCGCGGATTTGGTGTTGGATCTGCTCATAGACAGGCCGATCATGCGGCGCCTTTAGGCCCATGTCTTCGACGAGCTGCGCGGAAAAAAGGTCGACCGGTACCAGGCGGTCGTGAAGATTCCATGTGAGGGTGTCGCGCAGTTTGAGCTTGTCCCAGTCGACGTCGAGCCGTACCGGTACTAGTTCTTCATACTGATCAGCTTGCTCCTTTAGGTCCTTTCGACTCGGCTTCGGCAAGGCTGGCGTGGTTCGCTTGCCGGCGCGAGGCTTGTCTTTGGGATAAATCAGACGCGGTGGGCCGCGATTCTCGGTGTGTCCATTGCCGAATCCGTTGTAGCCTTCACCATATAACCTGGAGGGAGGGAAGGATAGCGAAGCGGGTTGGGTCTGGATGAGCTTGTACTCGTCGATCTCTTGTTTCCATCGTTTCGTGTTGTCCTCGAGGCGCGCTTGCTTCTCCTTCAAGGCGGAAGTGGCGATTTTGTCCCGAGCAATGATGCGCTCCAGCTGATAGGCCTTGAACGATTCCTCGGTACGCACAGGTATCTTGGTCTCGGGCGTGGGCTCTTTGGAGGTGTGGTTCTTAGAGGCTGGATGGTCGTCCGCGGCGCCATTCTCAGCTGTGGGCGTGGAGGAGGAGGGTGCAGGGGGAGCAGGATCAGACGAGACGGCCGATGAGGGTTCGCCAGAGGTCGTAGTAGGTATCGGGGCAGAAGCTGGTGCAGAGGTTGATGCGGATGCGGATGCGGATGCAGGAGCAGCGGAATCAGATGAAGAGGCCATCGCGACAAGACTGTCGCAACGGGGCGACGTGCCGCTTCGGTTCACAGCGACCGGCCACACGGCACTGGGAGGAGTCTCACTGGTTCAGCCCTGCCACTTAGAGGATCGTGTGACGGCAAGGAGGGAGAACAATGGAGCTCAAGGTCGATGTGTCTCGATCGCGTTGTCGCGCTTTCTGGGATCGGTCGCGACTGGAGAGAGCCCTGGAGACGGCTTGGGCCTGGCGAACCTTGTATGGCGCTCGGGCCATCTGAGTCTGGGTGAGAGGTACGGAGGTACAGCCTACCAGCCTCACATTCCCGTAAATATACTTAAATCGACGCCGTGGCTTTGTCACCCTGAGGATCTCCTCAAGGAGCATCGGACAGGGGAATTGGTTCCAGCCAGGCATGCCACGATATGCAGAGAGCCGGAGAAAATCATCCAAAGAAGTATTCAATCCAAAAATGACGCAAGGGAGGGTCTACGAGGAGGGTCGACGGAGCCATGGGAATCAAAGAGAGTGTGTTATTCACGGGCGGTATACTTGCTGCAGTATGGGAAATATGCACTTGAGTAAGTCACAGGGGGGCCCGTGTGGTTTGTTGTTCTCACGGAGGGGTGCTCGCGCATGCCCCTGCGACTCGAGCTCCTGCTGCTGAAAAGCGGGCGACGGGGCAGGGCAGGGCAGGGCAGAGCAGCCAGAGGCCCAGAAGCTTAACAATGCTGGTCTTGGCAGCTGCTCTGCTCTGCATTGGATGCTGTCATACGTGGATGAACCCGACGAACCTTACGTACTGTGCCTGTCTCATACCTTGCTTGGAACGGCACGAATTCCCACAGAATGCCCCCTCCCCCACCTTGAAATGCTGTGGAGGGGTAAAAAATCACCTGCGCCTGGCCACAACGGGAACCTTACGTTCGCAGCTGCTACCCAAGACATCACGAGCCCACCTTCCTACCTCCCTCCTCGAGTCCCTCAGCTTTGTTCCCAGCCCCTCTCTCTCCTTCTCACAACCTTGAAGTACATCAGGTACGAAGTACTCGGGAGACTCTTCTAGACCCTCCCTGCCTTCGCTCTTTCCACTCCCTCCTTCCCATCAACCTCCTTCACGACTCCAATCCCACAATTGGGACCATCTGCAAACATGGCGACCGAAGAGAAGGAGATCGGTTAGTTAGCTCTCCCTCCTCTCCTGACGCACTCCCCCTCCCCCGCCCCTCGCCTCCAACTGCAGCTCTCTCGGCTCCCTGCTTCCAAGAGCTTGACTGCACTCGAGCTCTACCAAGGCACATTCACTGTGCCTCAAGACTCGGGACATAGCTCCTACCTCCTCCGGACTGCCTGCAAAGCTTCATTATTGCCATGCCGATGCTCAATGGCTCGAGTCTAGCTCACGACTTGCTCGGACCACATGCTGATTGTACCTTACAGATTACTCTCTCAACAACCCGGACACCTTGACCAAGTACAAGACCGCGGCTGAGATCTCCGAGAAGGTCCTCGCTGCCGTCAAGGATCTCTGCGTCGCTGGCGAGAAGATCTCCGACATCTGCGGCAAGGGCGACGAGCTGCTGGAGGAGGAGATCTCCAAGGTCTGGCGTGGAAAGAAGGTCTCCAAGGGTATACAATGCTTTCCCCCATGAGGCTGTCGAGTCTTTACTTCTGCACGTTGGCTCTGCTGACACTGGCGCGGCGCAGGTTTTGCTCACCCTACCACCGTCTCTCCTAGCTCCTATGTCACTCCTTACACCCCCCTGAAGACGGACGAGAAGGAGGCTGCTATAGAGCTCCAGGAGGGCGAGCCTGTCAAGATCCAGCTCGGTGCCCAGATCGATGGGTTCCCCTCGATTCTCTGCGACACCGTCATCGTCCCGGCCAAGGACAAGAAGACCGACGTCGTCGAGGGCAAGACTGCCGACCTGATGCTGGCCACCCACTACGCCAATGAGCTGCTCCTCAGGCTGATGCTCCCCCCCGGGACGCTTGCCTCGGGTACCGACGAGGAGAAGGCCAAGGCTGCGGCTGCCAAGCCCAAGACTCAGGCTCAGATCAACGACCTGGTCCAGAAGATTGCCAAGAGCTACGACGTCAGCATTGTCGAGAGCACCACCTCCTGGCTCTTTGGCCGTAACGAGATCGAGGACAAGAAGAAGATTGTGCTTGCGCCTGGTGAGGGCTCCAAGGGTGATGGCACCCCCGAGGTCGGCGAGGTCTGGGGCGTCGAGATTGGTATGAGCTCAGGTTCAGGCAAGGTCAAGCAGATCGACCAGCGGTCCACCCTGCACCGTCGTACTGCCCAGCAGTACGGCCTGAAGCGACCCACATCTCGCAAGATCTACTCTGAGGCCCAGAAGAAGTTTGGCTTCTTCCCCTTCAGCTTGAGGCAGCTCGAGGACGAGAAGGACGCCAAGACTGGCGTCGTCGAGTGCGTCCGTAGCGGTGTCTTCCGCCAATATGAGCTCGTCGGGGATAAGGATAATGCCCCCGTCGTCAGGACATGGACCACCATCGGTGAGGAACTGTCTACGCAACATTGATGCCCCTACGGTTACTGACCTGGTCATGCAGCCATCACCAAGAACGGTATTACGAGGCTCGGAGGGCCCTCCGCCTGGGACTTGACCAAGTTCAAGACCGACAACAAGATCACGGATGAGGAAATTTTGAAAATCCTCGAGCTTCCCCTTGCCAAGAACAAGGGCAAGAAGAAGAAGAAGACGACCACCGAGTCGTAAGTTACCCTCGAGCTTTTGCCGCTCGCCACGAATTCAAGGCATCAAGATGGCAATTTCGCTGGTTGGACAATATGGCTGCACTGCGAGTTTTGGGCGAGTCTAGCACCCTTGGATGCTCAGATGTCAGTTGAGGTACGCGCAGCACAGTCCGTGGAAAGCTGCGGACCCCAGGAGAATCCCATTCCCATGGCGGGGAGAAAAAATGGTGTGGCATTTGTCCTGCAGGTGATCGGACTTGCGACGCGGACGCACCGGCACGTTCTGGGGACCTTTGAAGACCCGAGGGGTCAACAGGGAGGAGGCACGGGTACCGCCAAAAACGCATGCAAGTAGGAAAAGCCCAAGAAAAGAAAAAAAAATAGACCAACATTGGATGCGACAACCCGGACCAGGTTAAATACTACGGTTGAAATTGTGAGCTCGCTGGCAGGAAGCCCTGGTGTCGAGCCCACATGAATGGGCCGTTTCTTTATCGTCCATGCCGGGTGGGAAGCAGTCCATTGCAGCCCGCCCTGTGAGCGTCAGTCAGTGAGTGAGCGAGCGAGCAGAGTGTCCATGGAGTTTGGGCTCTTTCAAGCCCGACGCCACCAATTCATCTGCTGCAGCGCCTAGCTATTGCAGTTCTTGTTGCCTATATTTTCCCCTCCCTCCCCTCTGGCCCCCCTCGCATGGGCGCTGATTCCAAGCACATAAGTTCAATAGCGAGCAGAGGAGGCATGCTCTCAGAATCGACTTCTCTAATCTCGTCTGGCAAAGGTTGACTTCTTAGCCATCTACCCCTGAGCAGACATACGACATCGCAGTATTTCCGCCCGGACATGTATGTAAAGGGAATAAGAGTATTAACTTTAACTCAACTGTCATGAGCCACCGGGCGACCCTCATAGACTTTCAGGAGGGTTCGAGCTGTTGAAGGGCACTTCTGACGGTGGCCGGTCGCGGGAAGAAGCAGATGCTGCCCTGGACGGTTTTGGTAGCACTGGAGAGGATCTCAACCGCCTGTGCAGCCCCTGACAGAGGAGGATCGGCTCGCCAACCCGCACCTCCGAAACCTGTCAGGACCCCCTAGCTCGAGCCTGTTGGCACTCTGTCAGCAGCCCGGCCCAAGCCTAGCCCAGAGCTCTTTTTTGGAGAAGGCAGTCCGTTCTCAAATTTCGAACCTCCTTTCCAAACATTCCGTTCCCAGAGCTGCACCTCCGCCTCCGGGAACGCGTTGCAGCACCAAGCTCCCCACCCAAACAGTGCGGCTTTGCGCCCGGACTGAAGAGCACACAGAGAAGTAAACCAGGAACCCTTCCGAATTGCACCAAAAATAATTGCTAATAATGCATATAGGGTGGTGTTCGCAGGCGCAAATCACCAGGTCTTGAGCAGGAGCGCAGCCGGGCCACGAGGCAGCACCGCGAAGCAGAAGGGGGGGCGAACCCGCGCCCGGCACTCCCGAGGCGGCAGCTATGACTGCACCACCGACGACGAGAGCCACGCGCTCGCGATACTCGAGTCCGGCTGTGGGTGGGACAGGAGCAGGGCCGCGGGGTTCCAACGATAGCAGCAGGGCCAAGGATAAGGAGAGCAGAGATGCGGCGTCACTGGACCGGTCGAGGCAGTTCATGGAGGCGTGGATAGAGCCCGAGCGTGCGAGGCTCGCGAGCTTTCAGGAGGACGGGCTCATCCGGCAGGGGGTCTTGGAAACAATGGAGCCGCTTGGGACGAGGCCCAAGCCGGCCATGTTCAGGAAGCTGCTTGGGGCGAGCAGCCCATTTCATGGCGGCGGCGCGTCGGGAGCTCGCGATGGCTCCTCGGGGCAGGATGGGAGTGCGTCGACGACGGGGCCACGCAAGAATGGGGGCAAGCGTATCGTTCTGAAGCGGAAGAATGCAGGTGCTGCTGGGGACAATAGCTCGAATGGCCGGCTCGACGTGTCGGGCACCCAGTCGCCCACCCCCTCCACAGCCGTGGCCACCCCCCAGCCTTCGTCAACACCTGCACCTGAAGCAGCACCTGGAGCAGAACCCGAACTCGAACCACCAGAAGCGGCAACAGCAGCAGCAGCAGACACGAGAGCAGATGCAGACTCAGAAAGTGAACCCGAACCTGAACCTGAGCAGGACTTTGAACTTGAACCTGCACTCCCTCTTCTCGAGAAAGACAGCTCCCCAATCCACACTGCTTCTGCTGCAGCAACCAAACATCAGGCTTCAGCCTCGATCCCGCCGACTTCAGACATCATTCAGCCTGAGCCTGAAGACCAACCCACGTCAGAATTGACACCAACTCCTCTACTGCATAGTGAATCTGTCTTGCGCAGCTCACCCACCCCGCGACGGCGCGTGGCTCAAAGCTCACCGTCGCCTTCTCACCACTCGCAATCAATCCCACCTTCACTGCCCCCATTGACACAACCTGCGCTCGCGACACGCTCTGCGTTATTCCCACCCACGTACTCCTTGAACCCATTCCTGCCTGACCCAGTCAAGCAATCAATCGAGGACCTGCCCTCATTCTCCTCATCTCACCAACCTACCACACCGCGATCTGTCGCGTCCTTCAACGACATCGACGACACTTTCTTCAAGCGTGAATCATCAGCGCAAAGCGCGTCAATCCTCGAGATGGCACCTAAGACGCGTGCGAAGTCGGCCGCGCCGCAGCAGATTACCAGTCCTGCTGCTCAGTCATCTGCTCCTCAGTCGCCAGCCCAGCCACAGCGGCGCGAAGGGCCTCACTATACTGAGTCTGAGCTCCAGCGCATCGTCGCTCAGAAAGAAGTTGTGGAGAAGGCATTTGACGCGGCCGTGGACGAAGCATTCCAGCAACAGAGATACGATGTGGCTTACGCGTACCGGACCCTATACGAGGAGTACCAGGACAATGCGCGCTTTCTGTTGCTAGCGGAGTCTATGTTCCGCCAAACAGCCAGCGCAAACTCAGTATTCCAATTTGGCCTCTACCTCAAGCCCAAATTGGCCGAGGGAAACAAAGACGGGACTGCTATCAAATACTTTGAGGCAGAGGAGCACGAAAACAAAGAATACGTGCCCCACACGCCGCAGCCTGGTCCATACAGGGATCTCGTCACCTTGGACCTGTCAAGGCTGCAAGAACTTGCAGACACTAAGAAACGCAAGCGGGATGAGGACAACAGCGCCAATGAAACCACTGACGAGAACGACGTCCAGCACCAAAAGGAGCTGCAGAGTCCAGACCAGGCAGAGGCCGGACCAGACACAGTTGAGGTTGAGCCCGAGGCGGTCGCCACTCCGCCCCACCCTTCCAAGAGGCAGAAATTGCAGACTCGCGAGCCATCCACCGGCCGCTCCGCCGGCCGCAAGACTGCATCTGCATCTGCATCTGCAACGCGCGGAATGAATGGCCGCGCAAACGCGTCGCCTTCGCGGCGCAAGACTCGCTCGGGCTCAGTAGCTAGTGACTCCTCACTGTCGACGGCCAAATCCCTGTCACCACCACTCTCACCACCGCAGGAGGCCGACGAGGACAAGCCGATGCAAGACATCGGCGATGTGCCCGCCGCTGCCGCTGCCGCTGCCGCATCCGCATCCGCGTCCGCCGACGACGTCGTTGCTGCCGACGAGACTGGCGCCCCCAAGCCCAACGGGGCAGAGCCAGGACCTGGTCCTGAGCTCCAGCCAATAGCGGCGCGCCCAAGGCGGGCACCCGCTAGGGGGCGACGAAACGCAAATGCGTCTGCCGAACCCAACACCAACAGTAACGCCGGCCAGCAGAATGCTGCATCCGCCAATCCCGTCGGCGATGTACCAGGCCTGGGACTACAGCGTTCCAGAAACCCTCGCCGCGGCGCCCCGGATTTCACGCCCACCCAGAAGCTGAGCGAGGACGACTTGGCAACCACGCGCAGACGCGCGGCGAGGGAGATCACCCATCGCCTGACCAACGACGCCCGCTCCAAGGACGACAGCCACGCCAGAGCCGAGCCGATGCCAGGCTCACTTGTTCGTGAGCTGTCCGCACAGTCGGACTTGTCCTCGTTACCAGACGTGGAGGAGCCAGAGCCGGAGCCGCAGCCATCGCCGCCTGCTGCAACTGGCCGTGGAGCCAGAGCCACCCGTGCCGCAAAGCGGCAGCACGAGGACGGCGACGGTGACGATGCTGCATCGACGTCGCCCGACTTTGCTCCGCACGCAGAACCCAGCACTGGCGTGACCTCTCGGGCTGCAACACCTGTCCGCCCTGCCAAACGGGCCCGTACTGGTCCGCGACTCAAAGTGTCGTAAGTACATGCCTTTCCTATCTAGTTCTGATCTGCCTCGCACTGCCCGCCTCACTTTATCGTGGTTTCCGACATGAGGTTGGATCTACTGCCGGCAATTGTCAAAACATCACACATCTGCACCGCTCTTGATAGATGGAAATGGTCTCGCACGATTGATCCTGCCTGCACCGGCTGCCAAAGATCGTTGTTGAGACTGTCTCCACCTTCACACTGGGCACCACCGCACATCGATGCAAAATGTGTAACAAGCCGAGTACTGACACATTCTCACTCACAGGCCGATGAAGAACAAGGCAGGAACTGCGGCTGGAAATCCTCGTGCCCGCGCCGACCGTGCCAGCCCTACCATGAATGGAAACCCGAATGCTCAGGTATGTTCAAACTGTTTGGATGTTCAGATCCACCGTGGGCATCGGCGTTTTCGCATCCATTTCGCATTTATCTTTTGCTCCATTCTGTACACATTCTGTACAAAATCACTCGACCTTCCAGCCACATCCATTTTTTTGCTTATGGTTGCACTGGCTGTGTGTCTTTTCTGCACTTGTTGATTTCGTGCGCTGGTGCTGGTGTCCAGTGCCGGGGTGGTCAGCCAAGTTTTGGGTTTTGGGCCTCAGGCCCGGGCCCTGGCCCTGCCCTGGTGCACCTGCACTGGCAGGGCCCCCAGCGGCTGATCCGACACTGCCGCCCGCCTTTAGTGAGGCGTAGGCGAGTCATCCCTGCTCATCTCATCACTGGACACAACGCCACGCCTTCCCTGCCTCAATGTCTCACAACTGCCTCTGATCGGACCGTCCCAAATGACCACCTCTATCAACACCCAACTAACATGTTGATACAGGTGGACAATGACGATTTCTGCTCGGCCTGCGGCGGCAACGGCGAGATCGTCTGCTGTGATGGGTGCACGCGCGCCTTCCACCAGCTGTGTCACGACCCTTTTATCCCCTACAGCGTCCTGAGCGACGAGGACGAGGAGTGGTACTGTTGGGACTGCAGCATCAAGCGCGACCCGGGACTCGTCAAACAGCACAAGGGCCCATGGGGACCCCTGATGACGGCGCTCGATAAGAAGCACGCAGTGAGCTACCGCCTGCCTAAGAAGACCAGGGAGTATTTTGAGGGCGTCAGGACAGGGCCCGACGGAGAATACGAGGACTTCGTCCCACAGCCAAAGGGAGCAAAGTAAGTCTCACTCTCTTTCAGTATCACCGCCTCGGCTGGGTCCGTCAGGGTAGCGTACTGTCCACAACATGCAGCCTCACTCCCGCCCTCAGCCATTCTGCATCTGTGTGCCTCTGCTATTGTTGCGCCACGTCAGCTGACAAGAAACCGCAGGAAGCAGAAGACCATCGACAAGAAGGAGTTCGACTTTCACCAGGTTGTCGACAAGGACAACAACCCCGTTCTGTGTCATTCCTGTAAGGAGGCCACCAGAGAGGACCGCCCTATTCTCCCTTGCTCAGCTTGTGGTCTATGGTGGCACACTGACTGCCTGGATCCACCTCGGGCCACTACCCCGAACCCAGGCAATTTCAGGTGCCCCTGCCACATTGATAACCTCCAACAGGCCGTCGGCCCCTTAGGCCCTGCCCACAGGTTCCGGAAGATCAAGGGCCAGTCCGAGATCCACTATGCCTTCCGCCGCGGTAACGTCAACAATGGCTACGTTGAGATCGAGGATGATTCGGAGCCAGCAGGCCACAGCGGTCTCCGCGATCCTAGCTTCGGACATGTGTACCGCCTGTCTGCAGGTGGTGTACAGGCAGATTTCATGCACAAGTAAGCTGAACATCCGAGTATATTGCTGGCTAAGACACTGACCGTATTCTCCAGATTTCTCCGTGACCCCAGGACTCCTAGGAAGCCACTCACACTGCCGCGGAGGGTTCGCGAAGGCGAGAACAGGGAGAAAATGAAAGCCGCCCTGAACCTCCTGCAACTCAGAGAAGCCCGAGTATCGCATGACGCCTTTCCTGCCGGTGCCCAGCAAAGGCACGGCCTAGTGTCTTCTGGCGGCAAGGTGCACGCCACCGATGAGTCCTTGGATTCCGCCAGCGTCGAAGAGCTCTCGGCAATGGAGGAGGCGACTCGCAAAACATACGACAGAATCGTCTCGGAGCTGAAGAAACGAGACGCACGAAAACCTCCACAGAGCAAGATTGGCGACTCTGCTTCCAAGGTAACAGAAGCTCCCGGTACTGCAACCAGAACGCCTCGCAGAAGCGGCCGCCTCACTACCTCCACCACAGGTGAAGATCACCAAGGGGCAGCAGCAGCGAATCAGGACAATTCTGATGTACCTGTTGCAGACCATCAGCGGGATCCCACCACGCAGTCTGGAGTTGAGCCGGCCAAAACCGCCGATGATCGGGCTCCTGCCCCCCCGACGACCGATAAGACGGTCAAATCCGACGATGACTCCAGTGTCACTCAGGTCGTCTCGAATATTGTCGACGCGGCTGTAGTATCTGTCGTCGGCAAAGATGCCACGTCTACCACTGACACGATTGCTGGCATAGCCGCGAACGTCGAGCAGAAGATCGACCAAGATCCTGTTGCACAGGCCGCCATTGACTCGGCCCTCACCCCGGTCTCCGAAGCTAATAAGGACGGTGATGACCAGACTTCAGCGGTGACCAGTAACAAGCCCGCTATGAGCGGCGTCGAGACTCCTGAGACGGAGCCCAACGAACCTGACCATGCTACATCTCCAACAGACGTGATGGAGTTGGACTAAGACCACACAGCACATCTTCCATGGCCTGGAATTGATTGTACGCATCTTCCATGGCTTGGAATTGATTGTACACATCTTCCATGACCTGGAATGATTGTACCAGAGCCACACCCACACCCATTCTACTGCTACCTACATCCATTTTCCACCCACCCACCTATTTATCATACTTTACGACAGAGCCGATTCTGGGCAACCTCGTGACATCAGCCTAGAAACGAAGCCTGGTGTCGCCTTGTAGGAATAGCTGGGCCTTCATCAACAGTGTGTTGTGATTATACGGGGCGTACCAACCAGCATGTATTACCTATCTGGCCGAATAAAATGGCACCAAGGGGAGCCGAATCGATTTAGTTTGTTCTTTTTCCGCAGGATTTCAGACATGCACAGATTTGCATGTGGCATTGCATCAAAGGGGCAGCTTGTTGTTTAATATGTTTTCTTGCATTTTGGTTTCATGCATCAATTGGCTGCACCTCACCACCACCCAATTATGCAACTGTCTGAGGACTGGTCCGGCTACATATGCCATGGACAGACAGGGAAATCAGTCGACATCAGAGGAACGAGAGGGTGTCCATGATTATGATGATGCAGCATTCACCCAATTTGCGGTAGCGGCAGATGGAAGAAGAGAGACATTACTGGAATTCCATGGCACTGCAAGTCTGGGGGCCGGAGGAACTGGCTGTACAGACAGGAATCAATGGCGAATAGAATTATGCAGGTCAAGGTACAGCGGGAGCCAGACAGACCACAGAGGGAGACTTCTCGTGGTGTCACCATGCAATGAAAAATTAATATTGGACCTGCACCTGCAAGGCTTAGATCTTTGACATCACATGCACTACAAAGAGCATGTTTAAGGATGATTGATTGAGAAACGCAGCCAAATGGCCCCTTGTGTCCACTAGCCAAGCCGTCGCGGTGATGGTCTGTCCTCACACAACCTCGGCCAAAGCAGAGGAAGCGACTTGGGGACAAAAAGGTAGACGACAGTCCTTGCTGCAGTTGCTTGTGGAGTATGGTCCGTGCGTCCTCAGCTTCGTCATTGCTTGATTGCTCGCGGCTCACCAAGTAGACTAGACTAGCTCTGAGCCAAGAATAGTGCCCGAGCTTCCTCTCAACATCATCCTCACCTTCATATGACAACTGCGGCCCAACATTGTCAGCGACGTCTACAACCAGCCGCATTCTCAAATTGCTGAGCAACCTGATCCATGGCACATATCCAATCATAAAGTGCCCTCCAAAAGTTACACATGTGAAGAGGACAGGCCTTCAAGAGCTCCGTCCGTTGTACCCCACCCCCGCCTCCTGCGCTGTGTACCTTCGGCCGCCTGCGCCAGTGCCAGCAACAGCACCTTGGTGACAGCCTCCTACGTGCACTGGTATCAGAGATACCCTGTCTCAGGGCAAGCTGAGACTGCTCCCTGCACCGGCAGAGCTAGCAGTCAATTGAAGGACAGGCAGAATGTGGAACGACGAAGACAACAACCCCTACGGGGACAGCTTTGACAGGAGGGACTCGTTTTCCTCGTCCATAGCTAATCCCACCTCCCCAACATCACACGATTGTGCGTACCGCTTCATGCGCCTTGTTTCTTTTGTTTATCGTCCAATCGTTCAGCATGTTCCAAGATATCCCCCTTGACTCGTCTGAGGACGATGCTGACAGCGACTGGGACATCATAGATCCTCAGTATGACGTTCCTCAGACTCCAGAGGAGCCTCACCAGTCCAGCTACAACGCACCGGCGACTGCTTCCCCCGAAAGCGACGAGGATGACGAAGTGCAAGAGCAGCTGGCACCGCGCCGGAAGCCAGGAGGCTACGACAGCCGCATTGAGCAGATTCTCTACGAGAACCCAGAGCTCCCTATCCTGATCACAGATGCGGGCAAGAGCTTGGAGAGTGGAGGAAGATACATTGTTTATACCATCAGGACGGGCGTAAGCATTCACAAGGGTTTCCGGGGTTTCCAGTGACTGACAGGACCATCAGGATCTCGAAGTTCGCAGACGTTATTCCGAGTTCGCTTCGCTTCGCGAGGCGCTTATTCGACTCCACCCCACCATCATCATCCCTCCGATCCCAGAGAAACACACCATGGCGGACTATGCGGCCAACCCGACGAATGCAAAGCAGGACCAGCAGATTATCGACCTGCGGAAGCGCATGCTGGCCGTGTTCCTGAACCGCTGTCGGAGGAACCAGCAGATCCGAACGGATGGGGTGTGGTGGCGTTTCCTCGACCCGAACGCGAGCTGGGTATGGATTTCTCCTCCTGGAGCAGAACATGTGAGAAATTAATGCTGATTTGACAAACAAACTTGCAGAACGAGGTCCTGCATTCTCACCCGATCGCTTCCATACCGAAGTCTATTTTCAAAGCGCCCCCGCTGGATCCTGCAAACCCAACAGCTGCGCACAACTACCTTCCCATCCCGACATCTTCCAACAAGTTGAAGTCGCAACAGACCATCGGGCCTGGCGTGGATGGAGCTTTCGGAACTGGCAACAATGCAGGACTGTCCCGGTTCCCACCTGAAAATGCAAATTTGAGCGAGCAGGAGCTGGATCCCTATTTCACATCTTTTGAGTCTTCCATCAAGGAGCTCGAGCAGCTCCTGACAGGGCCAATGGAGAAAGTCAACCGGCGGACACTCAGCCACTATTCTTTACTGGCGACAGACCTGTCTGAGCTTGGTGCGAAGTACAATGCATTCGCGTTGTCTGAGCAAGACCCCACGCTCGGCCCCGTCATAGAGCGCATTGGCCAAGCCTCAGACATGTCATACGTTGCCACAGAAGAGCTTTCGACCTCTTTGGGCGCCAGCTTTGCGGAGCCCATGAGGGAGAATGCGCAATTTGCCGGAGTCGTCAGGAGCGTCCTGCGGTATCGGATCATGAAACGGATACAACAGGAGGTCACCAACGATGAGCTCAACAAGAAAAGACTGCTGCTGGACCAGCTTGAAAGGAGCGAGGCAGAAGCCCGCAGGATCGACCAGTACCTAAGCGGAAGCCAACAGATCCAGCCGCCCAAGAGGTCAACGAGCGTGCAAGAATCTTCGAATCGTCATCGTAGGGAAGGCAGCCAGGAGGACACGGCATCTATCGATTCTGACTTTCCACCAACGCACGGCGACATCTCCTCGGCTCCGTCGGCCAAGATTGGCTCCCCTGAGCGGTCCAACAGTAACCCGGGTCATAAGAAGGCAGCGAGTGGCAACTCGATCACCAACAAAATCTTCGGCCCTATACGCCACGCCGTGCAAGGGGTTGTTGATGTCGACCCGGAGAAGACCCGACGAGACACCATAGGCAGGACTCGAGAGTCGATTGCGCAGCTTGAGCAGGCACAGGTTGCTGTTGCTAAGGACGTCAAAGATGCAAGTGCCAGCGTTCTCAAAGATATGAAGCGGTTTCAGAAGGAGAAAGAAGATGACCTCAGGCGGTACATGGTCAGTATTCTCGCTGTTAACCTACTTGCTCTGCCCCACTCTCATCAGCAACAGCTAATCAAGACGTGCACAGCTCGCCTATGCCAAAAGCCAGATCGAATGGGCCAAAAAGAACAAGGAGACATGGGAGGAGGCGAGGGCTGAGGTCGACAAGATCGATGAGTCTTAGAAGGCCGGCAGAGACGGCGCCTCGAGCCGTTCTTGATGATGAAACGATGAGGATGAGGGATGATTGCGTTCAGCCAGGCCCAGAGCCCCAACATGCCTTATGAGACTCTTGGGTCACGATATGGGGCTGTAATTATATAATGTAAGCTGCAAAAGAGTTGCTGCATGGCCAGAGCACCCAAACTTGCAAGGAGGCGGGAAAGTCACTCGAAGCCGCTGAGCTGCTATTCCATCTCCGTAGCCTTCCGTATTGGGCTGGGCCATGCAGTCTTGACAGCAAGACAATGAATTACCCAAATTAGAGATATTAGTTGCTGTTGGGTGCAGGTTTTGGAGGTGTATGCATAGCCAGCTAAATGCACTGCTAACGGTCTTAGCGGTGGCTGACTTATACAGGTACGCGCCCAATCCCTGATCCTACAACGAAGGTGCTCCCCTGCTCAAAGTGAGTAGCCACAGTAAGGGAGGGTCCAGAGGCCAAAGAGGCGCCAGAGGCCAAAGAGGCCAAAGCGGCGCGGTCCCTGGTCCTGCAAGTCAGGTAGGCAGCTAAGCTACGATAACAGATAAGCGGGCGGCAGGCACGTACCTAGTAGCTCTCTCTCCAGTGACTGCTCATTGTCGCAGCTGGGCCGGACGTCCTATTAACCAACCGAACTTCACTCCGTCCCTTTCAAATAACTTTCCACCTCGTTGCTCTAAATCTCGCAGCATTGACACAGGATATGTCACTTCGAATGCGATCAAAGCCCCACGTCGAACTTATGTGTCTGAAGTAGCCGACTCGATCAGTGGACGGAGCGCATCATTGTCGCAAACACGATTGTCGCCGAACCGTTGTCGCGAGCCACCATGGACGCAAGCGCAGCGCCGATCGCAAAGATCGATGAGCCCGGCGTCCGAGCCGAGGGACAGCTGCTCCATCAGCTGCGGCAGGAGGTCGCCCAATTGCTCGGGCGGTCCCAGATCGGCTTTCCAGGCGCACAGCCCGTGAGCTTCTCGAGGCGCCACCTGCAGGAGCTGATGACCAAGGAGTAAGTCGGCGAGTGGGCGGACGGAACCAAGACCCTCCCCTCAACGGCTGGCTAACGTGCTCTCCCGCAATACAGCTACTTTGTCTGCGAGAAGACGGACGGGATACGCTACCTCCTATACCTGACCTCAGACGAGGTCGGCGACGAGATCGCCTACCTGATCGACCGCAAGAACGACTTCTGGTTTATGCAGTACCGAAACTTGCACTTTCCGACACCAGAGAACGAGGGCGGGCAGCACGACAAGTCCATCATCGATGGCGAGCTGATCATGAGCCGGCAGCCTAACGGCACCGAGAAGCCCCAGTTCCTCGTCTTCGACTGCCTCACACTAGACGGGATGTCGCTCCTGGAGCGGCCCCTCGACAAGCGACTCGCATACTTCAACCAAAAGATCTACGCCCCATATCGATCAATTTTCAAGAAGTACCCCGACGAGGCGAAATTCCAGGCGTTCCAGCTGGTCATGAAGGAGATGCAGCTCGCCTATGGCATGGTCAAGATGTTCCGCGAGGTGCTGCCGAACCTGACGCACGGCAACGACGGGCTCATCTTCACCTGCCGCGAGACACCGTACAAGTGCGGCACCGACGAGCATATCCTCAAGTGGAAGCCCGCGGACGAGAACACGGTGGACTTCAAGCTACAGCTCAACTTCCCGACGGTGGAGCCGGACGAGCAGGACCGCGCCGAGGGCGTGAACGAGCCCTACACGGACTACGAGAGCGTCCCGCCGGCGAAGTTGTTCATCTTCGCTCAGGGTCAGGTTGAGCGCGGCGCCGACCCTTATGTGGAGTACGGCGAGCTCTTCCTGACCGAGGAGGAGTGGACGACGCTCAAGTCGCTCGGGGACCCGCTGACGGGTCGCATCATCGAGTGTTATGTCGACGAGAGGGGCCGGTGGCGCATGTACCGCTTCCGCGACGACAAGCACCATGCTAACCACATCACCGTCGTCGAAAAGGTCATCGAGAGCATACACAACCCCGTCACGCAGCAGATGCTCGAGGAGGCGGGGCCGGCTATCCGCGATAAGTGGAAGGCTCGCGAGGCGGCGCGCAGGCACTGAGTGGATAGTCAAGTCTGCTGGTTGGCGGGCCTGTCGTTGCCTCGGTGCGCGATCAGCTGACGAGCCTGCTTGCGAACTAAGCTGGACAGGCAATGTGTCTCGGGAGTGTGGGATACTCGTAGGAGGATTCCTTCGACAAACAGCTGTGCCAGAACCCATCCGACTAGAAACACAGGTAGCGCGGTTGCTCGCGCCAGCCATGCTATCCATCAAAACCCCTCTCGCGACCATGATGGGGCGGCTCATCCCGGCCCGACCTACATGTGAGGTGCGACGACAACGGCAGACAGCCTACCTATGTCAACCCATTGAGGTCGCAGTTGGGTTGGGAAGAACATAAGGGTCTTGACAGAAATTAGCCAAGGCGCAAAGGGTTGTGGGGTCTCAAATGCTCAGTGCTTGAGGTGGGCTTTCCAGAGGCGGCAACGATAAAGGAATGGATCAGATCCAAGGAGTCTCTTCAGCTTCTTCTTTTTCTTCAAGTCTCGATTGATGGACCGATCAGTTGAGTTGTTTCTGGCGTTCAGGAAAGTGCTATGTAGGAAAGAAGCTGGCGCTTATCAGGGGAGAAGGGACACTTCTCGATAATTGATCTGCTATGTATAATATGTGATTGTAATTCTCATATTCCAAGCTCCTGCCCCCGTCAACTCTTGCTTGTGTTGGAATGTCCTGGTAAACTTCGGAACCAGTGTCTATGCCGTTGTAGGCCTGAAGGTATCCTTCCGCAAGTTGGGTTGACAGCTTCGTACTGAAGCAAAGCAATGTCCGGGCTCACGGCCGGCTGAACTCATCAGGAGAAAAAAATGCATGGGCCCTAGATCATAGTGGGCCCCTGTATCTCCACATGGGTACTCTTTGGCTCGATTTCACTTGTTGGCCCTGCTGGACCGCCGGTCAGTAGACAGCCAAGTCAACCCACTTCCTCCTAACCCATGGCATCACCATCCACTCCCACTCCATCAGCGGCATCATACCATGAATTTCAGGGGCGAGGGCCGCAAAGCCTTCCGAATTGGACTTCCGACGTCAAGGGCGCACTACATGACCACGATGGCGCGATTCTATACGAAACAGAATATTCCAGCCTGCTTCGCGCCCTCGTCAAGCCCAATGATGTCGTTCTCTGGAAAAGATACTAGTCCACCGAAGAGCGTGTCCGATCGCAAGATGCGATGATGAGGGCTCTCGCACCGGAATCTCAGGCATACGGAGAAACTGACAGCGAAAATTCCTTGCTCAATCAACCTAATCATGCCGGGAAAACGCCGAGACAACTATGTGAGGAAAGTAGGAGAATGTGGCGGCAACCACAATTGCGCAACGGGCAAGGACAGCGGGCGTGGGACAGGGTCGTGGACGGGGTCGCAATCCAATTGCACCTTTGCTACCTGGTTCACCGTGGTAGAACGCTTATATCCAGGCTTTAATCGCCTGAGCAACACAACTGATTCGCGCTCGCTTTGATTTCAGCTGCCCGCCTGTGTCACAGCCACCAAGCACCCCATCTTGCCGGGATTCGACAGCTCTCTGATGGAAATCAGCTGCAGTTATCTTAAAAGACGTGTATCTGAGCCCCCATAATTACTGTCATCAAGTCTGATAGAACCTGCCTTTGCTCACAGCCACGGCTAGTCTCCCAGAGCCGTCATCAGTACGACTTCGGGCTGGCTACCGATTCTGTTTTATGAACGCCACCGACGCCTCGAGTGAGAAGCTCTCGACCACGAAGAAGATCCTCTCGGTCCCCCCGCCTCGCCAAGCGTGGGATTTCTTGAGGCTCCAGTGGCGGCAACTAGCCGATGAAGGCGGTGTTGTGTTGAAATGGGTGCCGCGGTACCGGAAAGAAATTCATTTCTAGGGGCCCACTCGGGGTCAAGGCGTGTCTCTGATACGTGGGCTTTTGAGGAAAACAGTGTGAGATTTGATGTTTCCGAACACGCACCTTGGTATTTGTTTTGGGTGACTTTTCAAAATAAGTACATCGTCCTTGCATCAAACTCGGTGACGTTCCCGTCCCAGCCTCCACCTCGGTCAGGTATAAACACGCCGTCCTTCGCAGCTGGCTGTGTTGTTGCTGGTCGCGCCACAGCGGCTGATGCGTCACCTCCTGACTGGCGCATCTCCTCAGCCTCGGAGCCGGTTTTGGCCGTGGATTGTTCGACTTCTGGAACCTTGACAGTCGGCTTGGGCTCTTCCAGCGGCCGTGGTGGGGGCTTGTTGTCGAAATGTTCGAGTTGTCCGTGCGTGACACTTCGGAATTCACACGGCGTGCCGTAGCGGATCCTTCTGGTTTCCGTCATTGAGAGCTGTGTTGCTTTGAGACGCAGGCTGAGGAGGTCTGGATATCTATGGGCAGTGCTGGTGGTTGGAGTTTAACAGCACACGTATTGTGGTGGATCAGAAATAATCCCAAAGTGATTCTTTGCGCGGACCGAACCTTGGGCTCAATGCTTCTGGACGGAGATGGATTGCATTTAAATATCAAGTACATAATGCCATATGAAGAAATTATAAGTAAACTCAAAAAGTAGTTATCTAGCAGAGGCTTGGGGTTCCTATAGATACTCGCGTAGCTAGCGCCAGTGAAGGTGTGAGCTGATACCATGCTGGAATCTAGACTGATGAATTAGAGGGCGGTAGAATTAGTTCGAACGATTCTAGTCTTTTGACCAACTGGCTACTAACTAAAATTTGGTATCTATTCAAAGTGCACCCATGTCGGTGCTCAATCTGACTAGCGTCGCTATTGCTGCACGAGCGGAGGCACGCTAGGAGTATGACAGTTAGGAAAAGTCACTTCTTCTTTTCTTGATTCTAACAACCCTTCATACCGTACTTATTGGGCTACATTTATTCACAGCTTTGCATGGAAAGAAAAAATTCGTGAAGACACAATCCTTGCTGCAGTTACCATCCGCCATTGTACCATGTAGGGCCAAGAGGTAACTTGAATCCTCACTACAGCTCTAGGTCATGGGGGTGATATTGACAGTGTAAGACGAGAGAGCGTCTGACGGAACGTCCAAATTACCGTTTCCTAATTATGTTGTTCAGACTTTGCGATTCCCGAAGGCAGGACGTCTCCTCGGTGAGCCGCCCGGAGGCCATTTGGACGTAGACATCACTATAAAAGTCTGCACTGTGTTACATCGCTTAATCTTGTGTACTAGCATATCCTCTCTACTCAGACTTCGATAATGCAAAGTAACTTCGCAGGCTCTGCCCCCGCCGGATCGGGCGGACAGTCTCACCTGATCACTCTATCACACTGTCACCGTAACACTTAAACTCACTGCCTTGAGACTATAGAAAGCGCACATCCACATCGGACAGGAATTCCAATTCCTAGCGGACCACAAGCCCACCTTAACAGCGTCGATTTGCCAAAACTTTAAGACGATATGGCGTTTACTGTGACGGCGCCACTTCTCATCAAGGGGGTCATATTGATGATAGCGATTGCAGTAGCAAGACTTCTTCACCGAGGCTATATCCATAGAACAAAAGTGAGGTCATTGAACTCACAGGGACTTGTGCGTGCCGTCTCACTTTAACAAAGCATGCTGCCTGATTGATCGTATGTCACTAAACTGATTGATAAACAGCCACTACTGCCGCATTCACTATTGTTCGGCCATTTGCCTATTTTTGCCGACTTTCGAAGAACTCACCCTCCAGACGCCAATATTTACATGGTTCACACTTGGCTTGCCGAAAACTGCAAGAGTTATTTCCCCGGCTTAGACTACCCACCCCCAGTCGTGTATTTAGATCTCTGGCCAGTTGCTGACTCTTTGGCCCTGGTAACCGACCCAGTTGCTGCGTCTCAATTCACTGTGGTTCAGAGCCTGCCAAAGATTCGTGGTTTTAAAGAGTTTCTTGGACCTTTAACCTCAGGCATTGACATTGTCTGCACAGAGGGACAGACATGGAAAACTTGGCGCTCGCGGTTCAGTCCCGGGTTTAGTCAGAGAAACCTGACTGCGATCTTGCCTGAAGTAATCGAGGAAGTAAACGTGTTCGTCGAAGGACTCAAGCTGATGGCAGGCAAGGACGGAGCTTGGGGCCCTGTGTTCCAACTGGAGAAGATGACCACAAATCTGACCTTTGATGTCATTTGCCGGGCAGCACTGTAAGTCACTTGCCACAAGGCGATGTATCCAGGGTCCCGAACATTGCACATGAGGATAAACCATGTATACTTTTTGAGCATCAATGCTGGCACGAGATGATGCGATTATGACACAAAGCTCACCATAATGTGTTGACCACTTTTAGCGACATTCGCCTACACGAACAAACCCGTGAATCAGAAAGCAGTATGAAAGGCGCTCTACTGGATCAGATGCGCTTGATGGGAATGGTCGCGAACCCTGCACAAGCAGTGATAGTGGGCCGCATGCCATGGCATCGCGCATCAGTGGTTCGCAACAACAGAACCATGCGCGAATTCCTGCTTCCGCAGATACAGAGAAGGCTCGAGTCGACTACCGAGAACACGCAGAAGACGACCATTGTCGATCTAGCCCTCAAACACGCCAGCACATGCACCTCTGATCATAATACTGCGAAGCAGGAACCCATTACCGAGTTCATAGACAGACTCATCGCCAACCTGAAAGTCTTCTTATTTGCCGGCCACGATACAACCGCCTCGACGATCTGCTTCATGACGAAACTGCTGCAGGATAACCCAGGGTGTCTGGAGAAGCTTCGAGCCGAGCACGACGGGGTACTTGGCCCGGACATAGACAAGGCCGCGACGAGCTTGAAGACATGCCCCCACCTCCTACATTCCCTTCCGTACACACTGGCAGTAATCAAGGAGACGTTGCGGCTGTTCCCGTTGGCAGCGACCGTGCGTGAACCGCCCCCTGGATTCTGCCTGACGACCGCTGACCCCTCGGTCACGTACCCAATGGAGGGCTTTGGGATGTGGGTGTCAGCCCCTGGAATTCAACGTAACCCGCAGCACTGGCAGAGACCCAAAGACTTTTGGCCCGAGCGCTGGACTTCAACTGACGCCTCACGCCATTCGACTGCCAATACTTGGGTTCCATTTTCTCTAGGACCGCGCAACTGCATCGGAATGGAGCTGGCCCTGATCGAGCTGAAGCTTGTGCTAGTTCTCACGGCTCGAAGGTTTGACATCCAGGAGGCATGGGGCAAGTGGGACGAGGAAAGGTAAGTAACCAGGTTCCAAGACTGGCCTTTTATGTGCTTGTGGTGCAGAAACTGACAGATCTTCAGGGGCTCAAAGGCTACACCTTCGCACACCGTTGGTGGGCAGCGCCTATACCAGGTTGGCACTGGCATTGTTCACCCTAAAGACGGAATGCCGGTGCACATTAGATTGCGACAGTAACAAGAGGAGCATGAAATGTCCGCTACAGCCGGTAGGACTTTGCGTCCAGAGCAGGTTGCGGTGAAAACGATGCAAAGAGGTCTGCCGTGACCTTGTAGGCTAGAAGAGTAAGGCGATAATGGATCACGGGTTTGATGTGAAGGTGGACCACATATCCATATATGCTGCCATTTATCAGGAGGCTGCAATTCAGTATTACGGCGTCAATAATGTACAACGGCTGCAATGTGTTACAAATCCAGAACTGAGTGTTTCCAGAATCAGTACGGTGGGATAGGGAGCTACTTGTTCCACTATGGATCAGATTTCGCAAGAATTATAGAGCACGACTCATGTATTGTTGTACACCGAGACGATACTTTATCAACTGCCCAGGTTTTTAGAGTTTCATTATAGACATTCGGCACTTCAGTCCCCCTTCAGTCAGTGCTTAAATAACATGGGCTCACTTTTGCCAAATCATTTCGCATACCTTCAAAGCCTTTATGGGAAGTGACCTGCTCCACATAGAAACTGGGATAGGACTAGTTGTTGCAGCCCAGATCATTACTAGCCCTGCTATTAGGACATTTGGGTATATTACCCCAACTATCACTTCTTTTCCACGTAGAAACGAGCCAATCAATGAATAATAGCGCGGAACCATTGGCAATACGGGGCTATTGCTCAAGAGAGGTTTGGCGTGCGGCACGGCTCAATTTATAAGCATGCAGCCAGCCCGTTCCTCTCGTAAGGTCGCAGACTGGACCGCTTCCATTTTCCGTCATGTGACGCCGGAACCAGCCCCTCAGCTGCTACTTTTGACTCCTTTCACCCGTGTCAGCCACAGCACCACATTGATCACCTCACGAAAACAACAGAGTCCGAGAAGCCGCCATGTTGTCCAAGCGCATGGAGGCTGCTACCAAGTTCGTGGACCACTATGCCACACATGACAATGATGTGCTTCACACCTTGCTCGCCGATGACCTGGTCTATGAGTTTGCGCCGTCCCGTTCTCTTGACAACCTGAAAACGATGGATAAGGCAGGCTATCTTGAACTTAAGATGGGAATGAAGCTAGCCATGACCGGGTACCCACTCGACGTGAACAAGTACATTGAAGGAGAGAGCGCCAATAGTAAGTTTGTTGATCGTGATGTCCTTATTTATTGTCTTCTTCCGATCCGCTTGTTCACCCGCTGCTCACTTCAGTCCGATGTCTTGATATTGTCCGAGTAATTCCCGAGGAAGTCCAATAGGGATTGGCCGCGGACCCTGGTAGAGATGTTCAAGCTGACACTAGTTCAAGTGGTTGTCGTCTGGGCTACAGGCAGCCCACAGTGGCGCGAGGAAGTGAAAGACTACGCCATGTTCACTGAGGAGCAATGGACGTACGTGGGCGAGTTCGTTTTCATGCTGACCATGGACGAGAAGGGGGAGAAGATCACCAAGATTGTTGAGTTTGTGGACAGCAAGGGCACGGATAACAAGATCACGCCTCTGATGATGCGTGCTTTGGGAAACTTGCAAAATCTGAAGGATTCATCTGGTAACCAAGGCTTAACCAAGGAGACTGATACTGTCTAGACTTTCAGGACACTTAATCAATAAAACCAGTCCTGGTGTAATAAGTTCCACAAATATGAGGGTTCTTTATTGTGGTATGTGGAACTATGACTTGCTCGGGGTTGACCCTTCTCACTATCAGATTCAACTTCTATGGGATAATTTACTGTCACAGGTACTGTGGCGGTAGGACTACCTGGCTACTCTTATCAGCCCACCCGGCACTTTCATTGCACTTATATACTATGAGTCAAGTCTTCGCTGCCATGGCCTTTTCGATCGCGCATTGCCCAAGTTGAGCCAGCTCTGCAATAAAGTCATCTATCATCTTCGGATATAGCTCATCCTCTGAAGACATGGCTCCCTGTCGCAGATCTGCCAATACCTGCGGAGTAGAACTGATGAGCTGAATGTCTCCTTGCGATTGAGGGTTCAGCGGGTCCAGGAGGACGTTGCAGAATACAGTCAAAATGGCGGGTAACGGATGGAACACGAATATCCTGAGTTTCAATACATGTGAGTTAGAGGCTTCCGAACCCATGTATAGAAAAAGGGAAGAATATTGATCATGACGTACCCGACATTATGCTCAGAAATAATGGTGACGGAATCACTGAGAAAGGCAAGCAATGAACGGCTTGCGTGCACCGAGATCGCTATGCTAGAGCTGATGGCCCTCAGGTCGCCGTCACCGCCGCCGATCCAGCCATCGCAACGGCCGTTGGCTCGATGGATCGCAGCCATGAGAAGGAGGTATTCGAGCTCCGCAAATGTTCGGTCCACTGTTGCGGGCTGTGGTTTATCGAGGTCGGATTGGCTGGAAATGTTGAGGCTAGGTCGGTCTTCCAGGCGGATCCCGAGGCGCCACCTTTCCAGGTCATCATCGAGCTCGCGGATGTCCCGGAGGAGCTCTGCGTCCCGCTTCCGGAGGGCAGAGGCTGAGTACAACGCCCTACAGACCCTGGATTTGAGCATCGCCAGCTGCAGAGCGCCTGGGAATTCGTACGGAAATGGGCTACTTCCGTCCCTCGCCAGGACTCTCCTTTCTCCGTCCCAATCTTTAGGCCCAACCACGCTTTCTGGCAGTGTGAGGTCGCAGAATTCGTCATCAATCGAAGGAGGCTGGCCAGTGCGGAGGCATATTTCCTTATCAAGCCAGTATGCAAGCCAGAAGAGGTGGCGCCTGCGATCACTCGTCTGGATCTGTCGTGTTCCACCGGTAGTATTGACATCGTCATCATCATTGGAGGAGGAGGACCGGGCATCAAGGTGTAAGCCGAGGGCGAACAGCATGCGACATGTGTGAGAGTGGAATGTTATGCCTTGTTGCAGACGACCAGACATCAGGTGATATACACTCTGTCATCGCAGATTATTAACATACATTTCTAGGACAACCTCATGGCATGGAAATGTTTTGCGGCATACTTACTGTGAAAAAGGTCGCGTAGAGGCTTGCCGTATTCACTTGCAAAAGCACCTGTGACATCAAACTATGGGCTGCGGCAATAAAAGTGTTGCCATCTATCGGTGGGATAGAACCCCATTCCGGCTGGACCAGAGAAACCAGAGCCATGAAGGAAGAGAGACAACATCTTGCACTAACAGATTCCAGCGATTGCGACTCGAGATCTGCATGTAACGAATCGAGCAACTGCTCAAAGAGAACCTCGTCGATGATGGTGAATACGCGGTTGAAGCGAGATGCAGAGACGAGCGACACGAACCGCTTCATAGACTCTTTGTCGGGAAGGCCCAAGTCCGGCTCGAACTGCGTCAGGCCGTCGAGGAGCAAGGTCGTCACAGGATTCGGCTGTCGGGCTTGCCAGGTGTATGGCTTGCGCAACGATGGCTCCTGGCCAGTTCGAGAGTAGATCCAGCCTGTAAAGTCCAAGCGGCTTCCAAAATCGAAGTCACGCGACGGAGTGACGGGCCGGGAGATGAGTCTCAGGGGCGAGGCAGAATGCGGAGAGACAATAAGCGCCCGGTGAGCAGAGTGACCTTTGTGTGGCACAGGATGAGAGATGAGGTCCTGCCGAGTCACCCCGAGCGCCTGCTCGATACGCTTAATGCGGCTTGCAAGATCCGTCCCGCTGACACGGCTAGAACGATGTTAGACAATTTCTACATCCACGTCCTGCCTCCTCTAATACGTGGCCTAGACGGTTCATGTAATCGGAGACGGACTGGGTACTCGGTCCCGTAGGAACTGAGTGCTTACCGCGCTCGAGACGGCTCTGCTCTTGGAGTGCGGGTCCTGCGTCCGTAGACGCAGGCTAAATCGTGATGCTTGCACCAGTCGCAGCGAGGCAGCGCCCCATCGCAATGGATCTGCAGGAGAGGTCAGTCGAAGCAAAGCGGACAGTGCGAACACGACAGACTTGGTAGTAACTAGAGAAGTTCGCCTCCGGGGGGAGGGGGGATTTCGGACTCTAGTAGAACACCGTCATACCTTGCGCCTGTGACAGGAGTCGCAAGCCTTCTTTCGGGAGATGAGCATTGGGAGCGCGATGGTCTTGCGGGCAGCATAGGTTACACCAATTGAGAATGGTTGATTACCGATGTATTGCGTAGGACCGTCAAAACGTGTTCGGGACGGGGGAGAAGCACCACAACATCCTGGATGGAGCCTGCCTCGACCGCTTGTTCAAACTTGGAGGCTCTGGAAAAAAAACCGCTGACTCAGCGGCCTCGGGTCGCGGTGCGCCGCAGAGTATTCTACATGCGAATTAGCCGCTGACACAGCGGACTTGCGGACAGTTGTTGAACAAAGCGTCGTCCATTACCAAGTCTCTGCAGATCCTCGCCTACGGGGCCTATAGAGACATCAACAACGCGCACAAGACGACACTGCGTGATCTGAGTGCAAAAGCAAAATGTATATGAATGGGCTCCTTTCGCATAGCCCTCAACAGAAGCTCGTACAGATGCCTCTTAAGTTACATCAAAGCTTAAATATCGTCACAACCCTGCTTACTACCTAGCATCCTCGTATAACACTTCACTCGACCTCATCCGCCTTATTCTGAAACCGTGACTGCCTTTGATTCCCTGGACACCAGCCTGATTCTAATATCATTTGCTACCATGGCTGCACATCCAACACCTCTGAAAGGTTCCGAGAAGCTACAATCACGATGGCATTGGTCGGAAGACCTTGGTGGTCTCGACATGCCCATCCGCCTCGAAGGCGAGATTGGGGATGTCATGGTACGGGGAACCATCCCCGACAGCATCGATGGGACTTTCTATCGAGCGGCCGGTGATCATTTCACGCCCAGGCTTGAGGGTCAAAGCCCGCTTGGCCAACACGGGACAGTCAGCGCCTTCCGCATCCACAAGGGCCAGGTGGACTTCAAGATCAGATATGTGCAGAATGACCGGTACAAGTTCGAACGGAAGAAGAAGCGCAGTTACTTTACGGATATTGTGGGCCACCCCATGCGGGACCACCCCTGCGTGCGCGCTGTGCTGGAGCAGACCTCCAACATCAACATCGTCCACTGGTCCGGACGGCTACACGCTCTGAACGAGGGTGGGCACGCATGGACCATGGACCCGGACACTCTGGAGACCACGGGCTCCGATCCGTACGGCAACCAGGTGCCCGGCGCCGTGACCTTCACCGCCCACCCCAAGATCGACCAGCATGTGGATGAGCTTGTCACCTGGGGCTTCAACCGCGACTTCAGCGAGCTCATATCCTATTCCATCAGCCGACAGGGTACGGTCAAGAACCTCCATCGTATCAACACTAATTTCCCCGGGCCTGTGCACGATGTCTGCATAACCGAGAACTGGCTCGTCTTCTGCCAGTGGCCTGCCACCTTCGGCAAAACTGAGGGAAAGACGGGATTCGTCTGGCACGCGAATCGTCCTGCCCAGTTCATTGTGGCTCCCCGCCGCCCCGACCAGCCTCTGGCCAATTCAGGTTGGAAGCCGTATGAGTCTCGGCTTTACACCCACCCCACGAACTCGGAGCTTGTCCACACTGGCGGGGCGTGGGAAGAGAATGGAAAATTATACATTGAGGGTACCTGGCCCACAACTATCCTGTTCCCCTTCTGCGACGTCCAGCCGCCCAGGGGAGAGGAGAAGACTACCATCATCGACTATGTACGCTTCGAGATCGACCCCAAACAGCCAGACAACTCGGTGCTCCCCGACCCGGTTACCCTGGTCGATATCCCGAACGAGTTCCCGCGCATCGATGAGCGCTTCTACTGCGAGAAACACGACTACGTCTTCATGAACGTGTTCCACAGTGAAGCCAAGGAGCCGCTCCGCAACGGACACATCTTCAAGAACCTCAACGCCACAGCGATGCTCAACAAGCGCACCGGGGAGCTCAAGATCTACTCCCCCGGCCCCGGGACCCGGTGCCAGGAGCCCGTCTTCATCCCTCGCTCCGACGAGTCCCCAGAGGGAGACGGGTACATCATCTTTGCCGTCGACCGTCTGGACGTCAACCTGAGCAGCGTGGTCATCCTCGACACCAAGGACTTCGAGCACCCCGTCGCGGTCATAGAGCTGCCTATGCGTATGCGTGCCCAGGTCCACGGTAATTGGGTCGATGCGAAGGAGCTGAGTGGGCGGCCGCTTGTGGCGGACCCGATCTGATTCTGGATACAATCTTGCATGCTTTTGATGTGTAAACTCTATTGTCCAAGTAGCTCTTATGTTAGTATGATTCTACTCAATCTGTATATCGGATATGTTGAGTCTAATGGCTCCATATGAGTACGCAAAGATAGTCTAAATAATCTCCAGATCAGTAACTATGAAGACATTGGGAAAGAAGATAACGTAAAGAAGTCAGCGTAGCCGTGCATAAGAGATCTGTCATTATTTTGATCACTAGAACTCTCTTCTCTCAATCTCTGTGCCGTGAATTTGACGGGAGATATAGGATACTGTGAGTCTACGCACAACTTGAAGTGAGGATGATTGCCTATGTTTTCTAACGTAGTATTAATATTCCTCCTCAGTCATCAGCCTCAGAGGTTAGACTTTGTTTGGAATTGACCCTGCAATTTCCTCTGTCATAGACAAGATCCTTCTTACAAAGGTCCGAGTTTAAAATTACACTATATTTAACAACTGACTGCTCTAAAAGGTGTAATGCCCATTGAAACACTGTCGCTATTCACTCAAACCAGTTTTAGCAAATTTAAAGAGGGGAAGATATAACGGGAAGTATAAGGCCCTGCAAGCCCATGTCAATCGTGGACGGTCAGCCGTTTTGTTTCATAATACGGCGGTCCTATATTTCTGCAGATTTTTCTTGTGCCTCTACTAGTGTAATTGAGCGTTCATGCCTCCTCAGGTGGCGCCACTTTACGTGAACCCACAGCTTCACTTGGAGACTCGGTGGGCGGAAATCCTTCAAGGCTTATTTATGAGAAGTACTTTATGGAAGTAACCATGACTTCGGGGTTGAGATTCGAGGACGAGCTGTGGCATCAAATAAGATATAGTGCCTTAGGCTGCGACTACATTGTGACTTGTCTATTTGCCTATGATGGGTGCTTCGACCCAGAGCATCGCATCTAGAAGCCGGCACTTGGGCCCTTCCCAAGGTTGGCGCTTTGGGCAAGTCTTTTCTTTTTTGGAAGGTGTCTTAACAGTTTCATAGCTTGCTTTCTTATTCTGTTTCGGAAAATAGCGCCTGTCACTGTGCCTGTAAGGCTGAGCAGCCCGTTTGATCTTCCGCTTGGGGCGCTTCAAGACTCCAGATGAGAAAAAGTCCAGGCTTGTTCGGCCGAATTCGATCAACGATGGGCTGCCATCCGATCCAGGGAGTGTTCCCAGAGATCAGCCAGGTCAGCGAGACTGATTCTGGCGCATCATTTCTCCTGCTAGGGCTGATTCTAGGAAGTTTGACCGATCTTGTGAAGGTTGTAGGCGCGGTGGGAACAGGGGCTAGCCATGACCTGGTTCCGCGGTTCTACCGCGGATGCTGCCAGATTGGCTGTGGCACTCATGTCCGATGTTTCAACTGTGGCAGATGCCAAAATTCAACGTTCCACGTCAGGTCTCGCGACGTCTCGAAACTAGTGCCCTTTAATGCTTGCTTTCTTTGCCATGCATGTGTCGTCTTGAATCGTGCTCCAAGGTGTAAACATAGGACGATCTGAAGTCAAGTGGATGTCTATGAACGGCTCTGCATCGAATAAGAATGATGATGGCAGCTCTGGCTCAAGAGTGCCCTGTATATAAAGATTAGGTGTTCATCTTCCAAGCTGTCCATCTGATACTACCATCTCATCATTCAAAGCTCTCATCTCATTTTCAGCGTCTTTCATTCTAACTGGATCCGGAATCCATCATTTTATTCTTTTCAAGTTAATATACTCAAAAGAACACAATCACTTTCCTCAGATTTTCTCTCATCCAAGATGAAGTACGCCGCAGTCATTCTCTTTCTGGGTCTCCTGACCAGCGAGGTTGCAGCCGGTGAGTTACCTCCACGGATTTTCCTCGGCAGCGTAAAGCAGAGAGCCACGTGCAGTGAGATGTCCCAAGGGTACAATTCGACAGGTTCGCTGACAATTATAAAACCATAAAGTCTCTTGTGCCGGCGGCAGGGGTGTCTGCCAGGGCGGCGTCTGCTCCGACATCAGCGGTGCTGGCGAGAGCGCGGACCCCAAGTGTGCAGCCCTGGAGGGTGGAAATGCCGGCAACGCCGCCAATGCTGGGGCCGCAGCGAAGAAGGGCAAGCAGAACAATGCTGCTAGCGCCAACATTGCCGGATCCGACGGTATCGCTGGCTCCGTCGCCGCCTCGGACTAGGGCCAACAAGGGCGGATATATGACTTCTCTGGGTTTGATCTGTCTCGGCTCCCTTCACGTTCAACATTAATGAAGAGGAGGCCCGGGACTCAGGATCGAGCCTCGCCGGCGAAAGCAGTCAGTCAGTTCAATTAGTCGGGGCAAGTCCTGGGATGGAACATTTGAATGTATAGTCTTCAGTGCTCTCGCACACACACATATATATATATATATATATCAAATCCGGAAAGCTTGATATGGAGCCAAATTCGTTACCATATTGAACCTTGTAACATGATCTTAAGTCGTCATGTTGGAGGTTTCCTTATGCGTTGAGCTGTGTGGAACCTGATTGCCGCCGCATGTTACTCACCTCTACAGATACCTTTGGGCTGGCGAACTCTTCCTTAAAGGCTTGTTAGATTCGACTTGATCCTAATGTTGCGGGGCCTTACAGGTCAGGTCTACTCAAGCACCTCTTCGGTAATGCTTAGACATCTCATACACAAGGTTTAGGCAGCAAATCTACAAGTCCAGGCAGCCCACATTCCACCCACCCCCTGCTTTCACCTACTCCACACTTATGTATGCATCAGGTTACCCTGTTACATATCTTATTCGTTTAATAGACGTTCATCTCTTGAAAGTTTTAGTATATTACAAATTCTATTATTAAGGCTGTATTGGCGAGATAATAAGCGATGCACCTAGCAGCAATTTCGCGGAGCATGTCGTGGTAATACAAACCACATTAGCATGCAGTTTTCAACTAATCTAAAGAAATCAGACCCCTAAACCAAAGTAATCGCTGATTCGGCTCCGATCCTGTTAACGCACCATAGAACCAGAACGCGTTTTCGGTTCGCTGTGCAGAAGACAAAGGAATGGGACTCCTAGATTGCTATACAACTGTGTGTATATATAGTTTACGTACATATAAGAGATATCCAGCCCGCATGAAAATTCCCAATCCTTCTATCACTGGTTCTCAGGTAGTAGAATACCTTGAATAAGCAACTTGAGTAGCGCCTAGACTACATCAATGGTGAAATCCTCCAGTATGTTACTCTCCTTCGCAACGTAGTTCTCCATCCTGAGCTGGTAGTCCACGGGGCCAGAGCCCCAGAGTGCCTGTCTGGCTCTGGCATATTTTGCTTCGTCATCGTCTACTTTTGCAGACCCCTCCTTGCCGAATGTATCTCCCTCATCGGTGTAATAGCCAGGTGTGCAAATGCTGAGCCCAGCAAACCAGGCACCTCTGGCTGCCACTTCGCCAGCCCAGCGTTCCAGGGCCTCTTCGGTGACATCGAATATGACCTTCTCTTGGTCGTTATTCTTTTGGCTGTGAACTGTCACCATGACTTGCGCGAAGAGGCGAGCAAAAACATCATAGACGGACGACAAGTTGTATGAAAATCCACCACCACGATAGAGTGTAGCGCCAAAGTTCGGAAAGCCTGGGATGAAAACACCGAAGGCGGTGGATGCGCCGGGCTTTTGCCACGCCGTCCTGAAGTCGCCGTTACGCCCTGTGATCGGCGCGTCGATCTTCTTGGAAAGGTCGGTATCGGTCCCCACAACAAAGCCAGTGGCCAGGACCAGACAGTCGACATTGTACTCGACCCCATCGACCACGAGACCCTTCCCCGACAGGCTCTCGAGGCCCTTGCCATTGGTATCGATCAGAGTGACATTGTCGCGGTTAAAGGTGGGAAGGTATACGTCGTGGAAAGTCGGACGCTTGCACCAAGTGCCGTACCATGGCTTTAGTTTCTCTGCCGTCACCGGATCTTTGACAATCTCTGAGATCCGCGCACGGAACTTCCCAGTTGCGATGGCGTCTACCTTGAGCAACTCTTGGGAATGGTCGCCAATCTTGTCAGGAGAGACAACCCTGCTGGCGGAGCCAATTGTTCCACATACACCTGGAGTATGTGTCCATCCGTCGTCCACAAGATTGACAAGCTCCGGGTTGTCGGAGACGTATGAGTTGAAGTTGAGCCTCCGGCGGTTCTGCCAGCCTGGCCCGTCTGCGACTTTGGACCACAGCTCTGGGGTGACTTCCACCTGGCCACGCGGGCCGCAGTACGAGGGCGTCCTCTGAACGACGTACAAGTGTTCAGCCCATTTTGCCAACTCGGGGATCACCTGCACGGCTGTCGCGCCGGTTCCTATGATAGCAACACGCTTCCCTTGAAGCTTGGTCATATCGGGCTTCTCCTGGCTCCCACCGGTATATGCGTAGTCCCAGCGAGACGTGTGGAACGCATGCTTGTTGGCGCGGAACTCCGACCACCCTTTCAGCTTGGGAACTTTGGGGACAGACAGGACACCGCCGGCGCCGACGACGAAGTCGGCATACACCGTGAGCTGCTCAGTCCGTAGATCCGCGCTGACAGTGCGGGTCAACTTCACAACCCACTGGTGCCTGGCTTCGTCCCATGTTTGACTGTCGACCTTGGTCGCGAACTGGCCCTGCAGGCCCCATTTGGCCGCGATGCGCTCTGACTGGCCTCGGATTTCGTCGCCATACGAGTACTTGTGCTTCGGGACATAGCCAGTCTCTTCCAGCAGCGGGAGGTAAATAAAACCTTCCACATCGCACATGAGTCCGGGGTACCGGTTCCAGTACCAGGTGCCGCCGAAGCCGCCGGCAATGTCGACGACAACGATGTCCTTGTTGCTGAAACCTGCCTCGATCAGGCGGTAAGCGTAGAGAATCCCACTGTGCCCTCCGCCACAGACCAGGAATTTGATGCTGCTTCCGTCTTTGAGAGGGGGCGTTTTGATGGCCTGCGATCCATAGTCTACCCATGGGTCCCTGGCAAGGTCTTGTATCTCTTTGGATCTAGCATCGATGTACTGAGCCACGCCGTCGGCCCTAAGACGCTTGCTCCTTTCCAGAGCGTATTTTTCGGGCAGGGTTTGAGCCATGTTTCTAGTTAGAGGTAATAGAAGGAGCTGTTTTGGACCTGAATAAGCTTTGTAGATAGATGGAAGGCTGATTCTCTGTTTATAGTTCAAGACGGGAGTGTTTTGCTTTCTATAGCTAAAAGGAGAACAAGCCAATACATGTATATGTATTTGAATATACTTGTACACTTATGGCTTCCAGGATACTCCACCCATGACCTTCGCCCATCGGGCTCCGGCACCATCCGAGCCTGTCTTGAGGCCTGGCTTCAGGTCATGACGGAGCAATTAAAAAGCCGTTAGCTCCTGTGTGAGCATGATCGGGTGCAACAGTCAATCCGGCGCGACTCAATTTGTGGATCTTGTCAACGAGGCTGTAGTAATGATTGAGTAGTGCAAGATTCCACGCAGCTGGTTTTGGGTTGAAATCAAGGCGCTGTAAGAAGTCATACTACACATCTCATAGGTGTTCCGAGCCAAAAGCGGCGTGAGTTAGTGCGTCTGGTTGAAGGATTTTCAATAATAGCCCCGTCAATATGGCCTACAACACCAGCCCGGAAATCCCCGCGGAATCCAAGACACTTCCTATCCTTTCTAGCACGGTCTACCATGGCCTCCACATTTATTCGGTGAATTCATGGTCAAGGCCGGGCGTCGGTTTATTATGGCCATCGGACTTCGTCTGGATGGTACAGCTCTTATCCTTGAGTGCGACAATCAAGGCACCGAAATATGTTTGCCAAGAGGAAAAGAGCGAATCTTGCATAACAAGTGATGATCTCATTCTTGAGCTCGGTGTATTCACAGCCAGAACCAGGGGTCAGTATATTGGACCCCGAACTTGATCGGGACGGACAGCTCTTGATCCCGAGTTCGTTAATGAGGCCGCCAAGATTCGGTACCGTACTAGGGTTCGCGGGTAGTTGATAAGGTATAGGGTGAGTGGAAGGCTTGCGTGGTGCGCAAGGGATAAGGTGAATTTTAGCAGCAGAAGGCATGTGATTACCCATTCTCTCACAAGGCTATAAGCAGCGCTACTTCTTTAATTCCGTAAATCCATAATCTTTGTTCTCTTTTCTATAATAATCATTAAGATAGTAGATGGCGAAGAAGTATTAGGTTGGGCATGAGTTGAGAGGGATGGGGTTAAGTGCCTTGTAGCGAGTTTTTGTTGCTATGATTAAACGCAATTCGTATAATTGCTTGATTCTACTGCAGCTATATATATATATGCAAAGATAGTCTGATCTCAGGACTAGTAACTAAGATAGCACTAGGAAAGAAGATAATATAAAGAAGTCTGCGTATCCGCACATAAGAGATCTGTTATTATCTTGATCAGACGGAGACTGCCTGATTCTCCGCACTCCACTCATACTGGTTGCTACGATAAAGATTCCCAACTCAATCGATTATCTTCACTTCATCTGACTTCCCAATGCTCCCGAGACACACTGTATCATTCAAATTAAAAAGATTGAATTTTTTTTTACGCGGCGTCATATGGTGGATAGAACCACATAGCAAGGGACAAAATCGCGTACAGTGCCATCAGCATCATTCCATGCAGCCTGGCATTCATGATTTACTGTCAGCATCACTTCCAAACATCATATGAGATGAATAAGCTTAATTAATAAATAAAAGAAATCCACTGACCATATGAATTCTTTCGAGGCAGAAAGAGCCGTCGCCAAGTACACAGAGGCGAACAGCATTATCACTGCCGTTATGTCGAAAGATAACCCCATTTCATCAATTCCCATACCCCAACCCACCAGGATAAGGCACGGGTGGAAAAACAAAGCCAACTGTAATGACTTGTCAAACGTGAATGTTAGAACCGTATCCATGGACTGTTCAATCTGATCGACCGCAGCTACATCGCAATTGAGGACGGGGAGCAGAATGTAACAGCTGAAGATGATACTCGGGGAATCGTGAATCTCTCTCAGCTCCAGAACACTGTTAACAACGAAATCGACAGAGAAATAGAGAAGAGCCGTTGTTGCGGCAAACATGGCGAGTGCTGTACAGATTGAGAGCTCCCTCGTCTTGCTCCTTTGCGATTGTGCTGAGGAATTGCTCTCGAGCTCCCCAGCCTCCAATACGTGGGCGTTACTTCTCCGAGCCGGCCGTTGATCAGTCGTTTGGTGACGCTCGAAGGACTTTTCATGTGTCGACAACTGGAAGAAGAGATATGCTCCGTATGTGAGAATCAACCAAATGGAAGTTCCCCGTGACGGGGCCGCTATCGATGATGTTGGCAAGTCTGTTTCTTTGTCGAACACCGTGGGCACAATGTATCCGCCGGTGGCCAAAAGCAGCAACAGAGTGTATTTCCTTGTAACTCTGTGTTCATGGACCATGCTTTGCTGTCGAAGGGTACCGTAGAGTATCGCCAGTGCAGGGAGGAGCAATAAATTGACTTGCAGGTTTCCTATCAATGACATCTGCGTCAAAATGACCTCGCCTTTCAGCAGCACAAGGAAGCTTGAGATCGCTTGCATCAAGTTGCTATCCCACCTTGTCAGTAGTAAAAGAGCGTGAGGTATGGCGCTTACGTACCTTGCCGTTATATAGAGTAGAAAACCGAATTTTGAGCCAAATCTTGACGTGATACTTCTGAGAATGCCATCCCCTAGATTGAATAATCCTATGGCGGCCAAGAAATTGACAACCAGAACCGCAATGACTGGGCCAGAAACTGAGTTGAGAGTAATGCCCGCTGGAACACATAGAAGAAGGATGCTCATCCAGGATCTGCACAGAAGGTCAGACACCTGTTTCGCCACCGACCTGCTGATGACCTTCAGACTGTCAAGATGGCTTTGCCAATGATTTCGCAGGCTTCCCCGGTCCATTTTTGGGCCATTTGCCCGAGGGAACAGCATGCGAGCTTTTGATTCGAGTCAGGACCGGATCGGAAGGGGCAAGCAGTGGAGACGGAAATATGACTTACCTCGAGGGGATGTCTCCCAACTGCATGGACTTGCAGGACTTCAGCCCTTCATCTAACATTTCTCAGCCGAAGCTGGCCCCCAAATGCTTATACAAGACTTGCTTACACCTTGTGTCAAACGTGTCTTCAATCGCCCAATGGGATTGCAGTGTTTTATTTGGGGTATGTGGCTGAGAACTTTGTGTCGCAGGCGCTAAGGACCATCTTGATCTTTCAACACAGCCAGTCAGTCATCATTACCTAGGAATACCCCCACTTTTCTTCCACCCCTACCTTGGTGATTGCTTTCCCTTCATCCTTTGCAGATCCACGTGCCTTCTACAAATATAAGTCTGGCACATTCCAAGGTGCAGAGATAAATGGGCTGCTATGCAGGTAAATCCTGGGCACAAACATCACAAACTAGGGTTTTAGTGGGCTACAAAACAAAGATAGATAAATAATTGTACATTAATAAGTTAGGCTTAAATATAAATTCAGACGATTGTACTCACAGATCTATTGTTATCGGCATTATATACCTATCTAACGCTGGGTCTTTAAGCGTTTACTATTGTATGAAGGGACCGCCTACGGCTTCAAAAGAGCACGTATACGGATTAAGAACGAAACCACTTATATATGAATTCATAGTAGATGAAACTGAATCGACTGGTTTCAGGCCTGATGCTTGGTGAGCTGCCACGTTGTGGACTTATGTGAGTGAAGCTGGCTTGGTTAAAAGAGTTTATCACTGGCAGGCTAGAGAGTATCGACAGGATGGCCCGCGGACTAAGAATAAATGATTGGCATAGAAACAAGAACCAAGGTAATGAACTATACAAAAGAGTATAACAACTACTTATTACTTATCTTGATTAGAGAGGCTTTCGCCCGTTCTGCTCCCTTCATAGCTATTGGTTTAAGCTAACCTAGCTAGATTATCTCTACCTTAAGATTAGTATACCTGTGCTTTGCCCATGTGTGTAGAATTGTAAAGCCAGTAAAGAGAATGTAGTCATGATTAACTACGACTTCTCTAAGCTATATTTGACATAGTAGCCAAATTGAAAGTCTTGGAAGGTCTTGCTACTCGCAAGACTTTCAAGTCTCGCCCTCTGAAGCATTTTAAAGCAGTAAAGCCAAGCCCAAGAGCCCGCCAGCGCCGATAACCCAGGTACAAAGCCCTGAGAAGAAGCCCGTTGCGACCATATTCGCTGCCGACGTTCCTGTACCAGTACTGTCTGCGCCCACTGTGCTCGAGGTGCCATCCGCAGACGAGGTCGCCGTGGCCGTCGTGCTCGCCGAGCCCGACGAGAAGACGGCGGCGCCGTTCCCGCCGGGGTAAGCACCACCAGCAAGTGCGATGAACGTGCCCGGAACCTCCGGCTCGCGGCTCACATACCAAAACTCGCCAGCGGCGGGCCGATCGAGCCCGGCCTCGGAGATGAAGCGGTCGAGGCTGAACATGGACCGGTTCTGGTCGCTGAAGCCGCTGAAGGTCTCCGGGATGGCGAAGTTGTCGGGCTGCGCGAAGGCGTAGATGATGTAGCGGTGCGCGCTGGAGTTGGTGGGGGGTCCCGGCGGGCGGTACGGGACGAGAGCTGGCGTGCTGTTCGTGAGGGCTCGTTGGCCGGTCAGAGGCGCCTGCGCCTCGGTGCCCTGGGTTACGTTGGCGGCCAGCCAGTGGAGGATGAAGCGCCTGGTGGGATTATCTGGCGAGGGCGCATCCGGGTCCACCATGAGGATGACATAGTTGCCGTTGTAGTCGGCGATGGACTGATAGGCCGCCGGGTTTACGGCCAACGCAGGCTGCTGGCTGGTGACTGTAGAAGTGCGTCAGTGGAATGAGTCCATGACGAATGCTTCGCCGCCGTCACGCTTACTGTTGCCTCCAAACATTTGGCCCTCCTGGACCACTGTTGTGTTTCCATCAAATGTGAAAGCCACGCTGAGTTCGGTGTGGTTGCCGCTATCCACAAACCCGAACTCTGGAGGCGGAATCGCCAGGCCAGGGCATGCCGCCAGGGCCAGAGCGATGAGTCTGTAGGATGTGATCATCATGGTGACCTGCACTTGCTTTACTGATTGTCTTGTTCAGAGACAGGATGCAGCTGTCTCGCAGATACGTGACGACAGAGGCGCCGCTTCTTATTAAAGGCGACATCTGGGTATTGCCAAGAGATCGGCAGCCTTCATCCCGTCATGCACAACAACAAGGGATCGCGCTACCTGTCGCAGGAAACACGACCTGTATCAGCCGAGAGCGATCCCGTCCTTGCTGTAGCCTATCAACATACATCTCCCCACCCCCAACTTTTTAAGTGATTGCCAGTGGGCATAGCGGGTTTGGTCTGATATGTCGATGGCAAAATCGATGTCATTGGGGGCACCACGGCGCACACGGCCCGGAGCTGCCCGCAAGCAACGTCTTCCGCCTTGGCTGAGGCGCGAAAAAGACGGCGCGTCACCGGCGATGAAACAGTGCGTTACGCAACCTGCCATTCAAGCTCGATATCATCGTTCGTGCGGGGAATCTGCACGAGCCTTTTATATTCATTTTGCAGGCGAGTGTCCCGATTACTTAAGCGCATATGGGGATAATTTGCCCTTATTATCGACTTTGAAACGAAACGAATCATCAAGAGCTGATATGGAGTGAATGCAGCCTAATCTTCCAACTGCTGCTTCGTTCACTTTTTCTACATTCCACACACCTTATTCGCTTACTTGTCGTGGGTGAATCAAATGACGAGGAGTGGTTCAAGCCACTCCTGCTCAGCCTCCAATGATGCATCGTAGCGAAGTCAGCACTTACAGCGACTAATGCAGGCACGCCCTCCCACAGCTGCTAGTAGGTTGTTCAGCTGTGGGCGCCCTCCCTGGTAATGAGCGATGAGCCCAGCAGTAAGCCCAGCGAAATTCTCGGTGTGCAGCTGCTCAGCCCCAATGTTACCATGGGGAAAACGCCCACTCCGTATGCTTGGGGACGCGAATGCGCAGTCAGGATCAGAGACAGTCAGGTTTCCGCAGCAGCCAGCTAGCTGGGGAGTGTGTCGGGCTGACTTCGACTGCAAGTCGATTGTTTCGTTTCAAGTCCACCTTTTGATGTCCCGAGATCGCATCAAGGCCTGCTGTGAATTATCGTCAAAATTTTAAGTTGCAATTGATCGAGTTTATTGTTGATGTTGTGTCTCGTGAAGTCTTCATATTAAGCACTCCGAGCAAAAAGACAGAGCGGCCCCAGAACGGGCGGAGTCCGACATGGATCCGCTCTCAATCACCACCTCTGCGATCACCCTGATCCAGGCCGCTGGCTCCGTAAGTTCGTCCGGTGCCATCATCGTCTTACCACCCTTGAGCAATGCCTAGGCATACTCAGTCCTAGATTTTGTAGTCCTGCACTTTGTTATCACCGCTAAGAACGATTACTCACCGACTACTAGATCACAAGCTCACTGTGCGGCTTTGTCAATCAATGCCGCGGAGCCGAGACCCGCATCACAAACCTCTGCGATGAGCTTGAAAGCCTGACCTCGGGCCTCGAGGCCATAGATCGCACGCTCAAGGGGCGCAGCGCACTTGACCTATCGCTGGTCGAGGATGACCTATGGAAGCAGTGCGAGCTGGCCATGGCCGACTGCCACGTCACGTTGCACTCGCTGGATGTGCTGGTGCAAAAGATTAAGGAAACGGTGCGAGTAAAAGCATGGGCGTGGAGGGTGAAAGCCGTGGTAAACCTGAATGTGTACGGCGGCGATCTCGCAGCCTTTAGGGACAAGGTACACAAGTCGAACTGGGCGCTGCAGACCATGCTCCAGACCATCAACGTCTCCCTGTCGCTGAGGAACCATGCCTCCCAGGAGACGATCCTATTGGAGCTTGACCGGCTCAAGTCATCCATCGATGAGGCCCTCAGGGCATCCATCCGTCCTGTAGGAGGCTTTTCTCACCGGCCGGCCGACCACTCGGACGGCCGCGTGGCCCGGAACCTCAGGAACTTGGCGCAGGCGGCGAAGCACTTCCACGGCGCCGCGAGCTCGACGGCCAGCACGATCCGGGATGGCTCTCGCGGCGGGGCTCCCTGGCAGGCTTTCCCCGGGGCTGACATCGACGTGAGCCTGATGGGCGATCTGCCCTCTTTCAGAAGGGAGCGAGTGGAGGAATATGTCCGCGAGGGTCGCCGACATCGCAGATCCCTATCATCAGGGCTGACGAGCCCGAGTTTCTCCCCGCCGGGCGAGCATGCACCTCGGCCGCGGAGAAGGTCTCCCTCACCTCGCCGCCCAACAGCCATACATAGCCCCCGACCACTCTCCTTCTCTGGAGCAGTGGAAAATGTCACGGCACCGGCATCAGTCACTGTAATCACTGTTGAGGACGACGAAGACGATGACGCCGAGTTTGAGCGTCTTTTCCTCGACGGCCTCGAGGAGCTTGCCAAGGACCGCATCAAGGAGCGGGATTTTGACAAGGCAATTGAGTTCTTGCAGGAGGCCATGAAGCGGGAGGTCGGCAGCAAGTCCGACAACGAGGGCTTCCAGATCCTGCAGGTGCAGCTCGCACTATGTTACCTCCTCCAGTATCAGTGGGAGATGGCGGAGCCTATTATCACCGGCCTCGCAAAGAACAAAACAGCCGCGGATGCAGTGGTCTGCAACCTGCTTCATTCCATGGCTTTGGTTCACCTGTCACGCTATCTGTTCGATAAAGCCCTGGCCGTCTGCCGCGAGGCACTCCTCGCCAAGAAGAAGCTGTTGAAGAGAAAGAAGATCGACGTCGAAGATTATGCCGAAACACAGGGCCTGCTCGTGATGATATACGAGATGAAGGGTGAATGGATGCATGCGGAGGTCTACCAGTCACAAATACCGGCCGACTTTGAATATGAGCACCCCAAGAATGAGGTCGATTTCATCACTTCACACCCAAGCTTGCTAGCCACCGTCCTGGGCGATAATGTCCCTGACTTCTCTATCCTTCTGCCGAAAGTCACGCCAGGCTTGCACGAGCTGGATGGATCAGGTCCTGATAATTGCCTCACGGCGCCAGTTGCGCCAGCGCTCAGGAGGAACCACACGTACAACGGCACTTCACCACTGAAGGTCAAATTTGCACAGCAATTGATGTATGAAGCCGATACAAGCAAGATAGCTTACGTACCGGAGCCTGCATCGACTGTGGACACTTCTCCATCAGCCAGTTCTGAGCCGAACACCTGCGAGGAGGCCGACGACGAGGCGTCCCCAACCACACCACCCGAGCCAGAGTCCCCAGTCCGGCGTCGACTCTCCCGCATGTTGGGTGGGAAGAGAGCCCATCCACTGCCGCCTGCAAAAGTGTCCGCACCACCACCGGACGAGAGTGCTGGTATTCCAGCGTCTGCGCCAACCAAACCCGCCCCAAAGCACCGCTGGGCCATCTCGAGGCTTGCATTCAAGAAGCCCAGGAATCTGCTACGAAGGACATCTCACGACGATGAGCCCTCAGATAACGCACTGGGGGGCCTGGAGAATCCGAAGGAGTTCAAGCTGCTGTACATGGAGCGTATGACGCCCGAGAATGTCGAGCAGATGAAGAGTCCCGCGTACCGCCGCAAATTCTGGTCACCAGAAAGCGTCGGACATTTTGGTGCCAGCACTCAAGAGATGGATGCAGGCAGTGGTGATGGCTCAAGCAACGGGGCAGAAGAGAGCCCCACAGCACTTCCCAAAGACGACGCCGAAGATGGGAACTTTGCGTTCAAGAACGGTGTCCCATATGTTGATGTGAAAGGGATCAGACGTCCTCGTCCCCAACTGGAGGATGTGCAGGAGGATGACGAGTGGTGGGAAAGTGAAAACAACTCAACAGCCCAGTCGGACCAAGTGCAGCCCATCGCGGAACTGTCTGTCGAGAGGGCTCCACACCTCGAGCGGCCGATGCTCTGTGACCCATATCTTTGCCGTACAGATATTGAGGTCAAGGAGTATTGGGACACTGCGATGCGCGCCAAGCCGAGTGGGCTTGAGGCATGCAAAGAGCACATTGAAAGCCCTATTCCAACAGACATGGGGTTCAGCGAGAACGAGGCCCGGGTGTTGTTGATGCTGGAGGCGCAGCCTCATGTTCTCACGAGGCTCAAGACGATTATCGCAGCCGCAAGCACCTCCGACATTTGCGAGCCGAGCAAGAGAATGCGCAAGGATCCTCGTGCCATGGAGCCAGTGGACCCGCTTTTACAGTCGATTTCCTCGGTGTTAGCCTCACTCAGTGAGATCTCGGATGCTGAAGGCCGTCACGCGGTGAAGCTCGACCTCGAGATCATGGCGCTGCAGTTCAAGAACCGCTTCCACGACGGGCTGGTGAACCAGGACCTACAGAGGGCCATCAAGTCTCTCGAGAACGATGCCGTCACCGTTCCTAATAACGAAAATGATGACTCTGGGTATGAGTCCATGGGAAACAAAAAAGTGACCAAGGACGAGGTCAGGGCTAGGCCGATCACGAAGAAGGTTGTTGTGCCGAAGGTCAAGGTAAGGGCGAGACCGCTCGCGAAGAAAGCGAAGGCCAAGTCGCCTTTTGCAGACTACGCACGAGCTCTGCGTCACCGCACCGAAAAGCCCAACATGTGCCCCAAGCTCGCTACACAGCCTTGCAAGTCGCCTATCCAATCATCATCGGATGAGATGTCACATCAGCCGCAGCGAGCTCAAGAAGCGAGGCTGCCACTCAGAAAGAGATTCTCGTTCGAGGAGGGAGAAGATGAAGTGGTGGATCCCAACCACGCGGTCGAGGAACTCCGGGCTCTCGTCGAGTCGGGAGAAGCCGACGCCATCCAATCCGCGATCGTCCCGAGTGTCCATAGCCGCTCTAGCCTACATCAAGAGTTCGACAGAAGGTCCTCATTCGATGGATCAGAGGTGGAGAGCAGGGCATCAGAAAGCCCTCACTCCTCATCGCTGAGACTCAGTCGGGCGAGCTCGGTTTTGGTAAACGCAGTAAGGATATGCCCAGACGAGCGGCTGGTCTGTGTAGGAGAGGAGGTAACGGCATAGTGGCTATTTGAGCTGGGCCAACATCAAATGGATCCAGTCGTGCCGGCGTAAATTTTGTCGGCTATTTTATGGAGCAAATCAGGATTTTGGAAGCAAGCTGGCCTTGCCTCGCCAGGAATTTGTCCCGTCGTTTGACATTTCGAGCCTTTTGCAGATGCATATTTTGGATGAACTTTTCAACCCGAGTACGAATGAAGAGTTAGCAAAGCAGTTCTAAGGATTCGAACCAATGTTATTGATAATCTACCTACGTAAATGGAGTGCTGAGTTGCAGCTAGGAGGCTTGGAGGCTCACAGACTCCAAGGGCCAGAGATATAGTTCAGGATTGCCGCAGTATGGAGGTACAGAACGCTTTCTATATTCTTAATGTTCTGCTTAAAAGCCTTTCCCTGCGCAGTCCATCAACAAATGGTTGATAGGCTGCCTCTAGCTCGCTCAGACCAGCTATGGCGTAGTCAGCGAGATCATGAACACTTGATCGCAGCCTCTGCCATATAGGCATGTATATGGTCCCGGATCACCCTAATTCCATATCCCGCCAACGTCCAACTATGAAGTATACCATAATGGAATCCAACTACTCCGGGCTAGTGTGAGCTCGTTTCTAGAAGACCGTCTGGAATGCGACACGTGTAAAATGAACTTGACCCAACACGGCGCACAGGCTAAACAAGCTAAGTTAGATCTCAATTCTAATCATGGGCGATTCCCATTCTCCGGTCAGGACGCCCTCCCCACCGCCCAGGGCACTGAGCTTCTGCACATCCCCCAACAGGTCGTCCTTGTCCAACCCAGGCCACACGGCGGCCCAGCGACCCTTCATACGGACCTTCGCTCCGCCCTGAGCCCACGTAGCCTTGGGCACGAACATCTCGCGCATCTCGACGACACAGCTCGCGGACTCGCCGGGCTGCAGCGGCACGAGGTCGTCCGTTCCGGGGGGCATGGCGCGGCTGACCTTGATGGTCGGCATGCCGATCGGGGCCGGCGCGCCCGCGGGCGTCACGGAGACGAGCCCCAGCTGCAGCGCGATGGGGTCCAGCGGCGAGTCCCACTTGAGCAGGGTCACCGGCGTCGACGGATGTGTGTTCTTGACCGAGACGGAGAGGCTGGGGGTGGCTGTGACTGTGGCGGACGCCTGCGAGAGCGAGACCTCGAGGTGGTTGGCTACTGAGAAGTCGGACATCATGTAGTGATGGTAGCGCTGGCTTAGCGGTCTTGTTGGAGATACGCAGGGGAACAATATGAAGCCTAGGGCGAATAGGCCTAGGACAAAGAGCAGGACTCGGTTGCTGTGAGATGTCATGTATGATCTTGTTCACTCAATCAAATCTGGGGCGTCGTCGAAACAATCGAAGGTGCGTAGTTATTGAGTGCTTGAAGTTTGAGGCGATGGGCTTGACTGGACATGAGGGTTCGAATCGCGGATCAGCAGAAGATGACTGCAAGTTTGCCAGAGCCACGACGGCCAAGATCCAAGATGCGCATAGAGTGTGATCAGAAAGCCTGGAGATATCGCATAATGTCTACGTTCCTGTCATTTGATTGTTTACACATTCGGAGATTGCGCATAGTAAGTGTTGATTTTTATGTAGCTGATGAGAAAACCTCCCGAGCCGGGCTCGTCGAAGTTGATAGAGTCAAAGACAAATCTCGCTGTCACTTTGTTGATGTGCCAGTGTGCATGGTGCAGACAGGGATATGCGGAGCCAAGCCTGCCGAGTGTCCAATTTAGAGTGCATGTCACTACCGACCTCGGGAGTCGGGCGAATGCCGCGTTGACCTAGCCACATCCGACAGGAGCGCATACAAGATGGGACGAACCTGGTCAGGGGTAGGAAAGTCCAAATTGGGTCCTCTCCCACTCTCAGCCTCAGATAAGCTTAATTGGTGGGTTAAGTGTCTTAACAAAGCCAAGCAATAGGGCCAAGCATCAGAGCCAAGCAACACTTGAACAAAACTTCAAGTGCCCAGCAAGCTATTACGAGATGTGGACCCAAGATGGAGGCAACCTTCCCTTTTAGTAACTCCCGTCCATGGGCTCTTTGGGGCTTCTTGCTATGTACCTTACCAGGAATTTCGGAAGGTCTGTAACGGTCGCCCCTGGGGGATTAATGGAAGCCTCCAAATCGACGGTTATTGGTGTCAGAAACAGTTCCTCCTCTGGGAGTGGCTGCTCTATAGTGTGTTGACATCGCTCATGAGCAGTCCTACTAGACTTTTCTACAGGTATCTTAGTATCTTGATTACTTTGAATACCTTGTTTCTGTTTATAAGGAAGTCACGCCAGAAGACTTTAACACACTCAATCTGGGTACATCCTGGGACAGAGAAGGCTAGGTGGGCTAAATGGATAAATAGATATTTTGGTACCTCAACTTTAAGCAGGGAGCCATCTCCCCTATAGAAAGAACGATTTCTACCTGAAGCTTTCTCGCATAGAAGTCGTCCCGAAGTAAGATCTCTTTAGTTGGAACCAGCTAAGCAGCGATCTGTTGCCAGAGGAGGAACTGTTGCCGACCTAACAACCGTCGTTTCTGGCCCACAACTGTTGCTAGAGCTCTGCCAAGCCCGGTACGGTATCCTTAATCAGACAAAGGTAACCTTCCTTTTCGGTCTGCTCCCGTCCCTGGGCTCTTTGGGATTCGCCCAAGCGTATTCTCAGGAGTCTCGTATTCTGGACTTCGAAGGGATCACGAAAATGGATATAAAATCGCCTAACCATTTCGACTGCGGTCAGTGTTGGACAGCACCTCGTAGTCGCCAGTACTCATTGTCAAATTAGTTCTCCGGTCAATCATTCAGAATGAAGTTCGTCGCCAGTCTCCCCTACCTTGCCGCTCTGGCCAACGCTCTTGCTGTCGACATCAGCAAGCGTGACTCGCCCATCAATGTCGAAATCGAGATGGTCGGCAACAGCGAGGTCAAGGCTAAGATCACCAACACCGGCAACGCGGCCCTGAATGTTTTCAAGACCGGAAGCATTCTTGACCAACGCCCTGTTGCGAAGACTGCGGTGTCCGCTGGGGGTAAGTCAGACCTTTGACATGATTTTTCCAACGTCGAACTAACCCAATTTACAGGTGCGGACGTTGCATTCAGCGGCTTGAGGATCTTCGTGGACTCCACCCTCGTCGGCGCCGAAGAGTTCTAGACTCTGGGCGCTGGTGAGACCGTCGAGGCCCAGTGGGACGTAGCCGAAGTGCACGACCTGAGCGCCGGCGGCGACTTCGACATCGCGGCCACGGGCTCTCTCAAGTACGCGGCGGCCAACAGCACCGAGATCATCGGTGAAGCAAGCGTGGAGTCCGCCGCCATCAAGGCGACGGTGGACGGCGCGCAGGCTTCTACCGTGCATGAGAGCTTCGCCGCGCGGATGAAGCGCACCGTGATCGCGTCGGACTGCAGCTCCTCCCAGAGGAGTACGCTGACCTCGGCCCTCACAGGGTGCGTGCAGTACGCGCAGGGGGCTGCGTCGGCAGCCAACTCGGCGCCCGCGTCCAAGCTCGAGGAGTACTTCAAGAGCTCGTCCTCGAGCACGCGCAGCACGGTGGCGCAGGTGTTCAACAACGTGGCGTCGCAGTGCAGCAGCGGCACGAGCGGTAACACGCAGATCCGCTGCACCGACTCGGGCGGCGTGTGCCAGGGCTCCGTCGTCGCGTACACGTCGCCGGCCGAGAACTATATGCACTACTGCCCGAGCTGGTACACGTTCCCGGCCTCGGTTAGCACCTGCCACGGCTCCGACCGCCCCTATGTCATCGTCCACGAGGCCACTCACCTGCGCCAGGTCAAGGGCACCGACGACTACAGCTGCTATGGATACCAGTGTCTTCGTGGGCTGAGTGGATCCCAGAACTTGAACCATGCCGATACCTATGCTCAGTTCGCCCAAGCTATTCGTGTCAACTGTTAAGCGTGTAAATAAGGTTGGCATTCTTGTCCAAAAAATCTTGCAGTGCACTCGTACAAGTTTTCTCTTATGTATATAGTCTGCAATCTTCGTTGTGAATACTTGTTGGGCGTCTGAAGTGGGCGGTTAGTGGAAGGGCCGGCGAGTGGTAGCTCTAGAATATCCACTTTCCAACAAATCGTTCAGCATCAGTTCTGTGAGGGGAAAACAGATGATTGGTGGGCAGTTCTCATCTAGCTTGTTATTTTGGCGGTATACGGTAATGGGAAAGTATCAGTCAAGAGCCAAACCAGCATTTACATGTGATACTCATGACCGGCGCATGGCACCGCAACTCGTATCTGTAGTAAATTTCAGCCCACCACTTCAATTTATACCTTAGCCTCAGGTGCTTTTGAAAATAATACGATCGATTTACAATGTTCGAAGCCTTCTCATCTCAAAGACAGAGTCGAGACGTAGGTTAACGCATTACCTAGGTATTCCACAACGCGGCCCTTTGAGGCTTAACAACCTCCTCCTGTGAGTCGAGCGAGTGTTTTAAAGCAATCAAAAGGGTTCATCTTGTCAGATCTATTTCCTCAAATATTAATTGGATTTGCTTTTGTCGCTGTCTGGAAAATCCTACGAGTCCGACCGTGCATGTCGCAACCGACGCCCATCGTCATCGACAAAGTGATGATGCAACAATGGTGCAACTAACTAACACCCGTCCCGCATTACGGCCCTTCTTATAAATATTGCACTCCGAACCCCAAAGGGCATGACGAAAAGCATATTTCATCTCAATACGTCGTTCGCCAAATGATTTCTCGCACTTTCCACCCAACAGTGATCAAACGCGCTACTACGTTCCAGACTCGCCTCTTCAGGACCACAATATCTTCCAGGATGCCTGAGCCTCTTACCAAATCCGAAGTGAACGCCGGCAGTGACCCCAGCGTCACTAAGCAATATGATACGGAGACACCAGTAGACACACAGATCAGCGAGTTCTTCGGCTTCGTTGATAAACTCAAAGTCGGGCTCCTCACCACCCAACGCCAAGGCCTTGGGCCAGTGTCCCGCTCAATGGCCGTTGCTCGCCGCACAGGACCTGACTTCCTCTTCCTCGCCAATAAGAACTCCACAAAATTCAGTGCGTAATTTATTCATTGGTACACTCCTGTTCTGTTTCGTCTTTCAGCTTTGCCTGCGGGAAAGGGTTGAGGGGCGGGTATCTTTGACGACCGATCAATGCTGGCCCAGCTTGTGAGACGAGGGCTGACACTCGTGCAGAGGACCTTGAGTCCGACAAGACAGCCCAGATCACCTTCCAGGACAGCTCTTCGCAGAATTGGGCATCCATCACCGGACAGGTAACGGTGGCGGACAACTCGGACCCGCGGATCAAGGAGCTCAACAACCCATTCTCGTCGGCCTGGTTCGGTGACCTGGGTGACGGGGTGCATAACGGCACCGCCGAGGACCCGAGAATGGCGCTTATTGAGGTCAAGGCCGAGTACATCACGTACTGGCTCAGTACGAGCACCAAATTGGGCTTCTTGAAGGAAATAGCCCAGTCGAACTTGACCGGCCAGGTCGCCACCACGGGTGTCACCCGGGAGCTCAAGAAGCAGGCTATCGAGAAGGCAAGGGAGCAAAAGTGAGCCTCGCAATCCCATTCGGCTTGGAAGCTGTGACGAGAGAGTATCACATGTAATATGAGAGATGAAATGAAGTGCATGATCAACATTACAGTCACACCATATCTGTTCATCTGCATGCGCACCGCTGTGGCTAAAATGTGCATGGGTAAGCGCCGCAATATGCACGGCGTAAGCCGGTGAAGAGCGATTTGACAAATTGCACATGTACGCTTACGAAGCGCGCGTAACTGCAGTAGCTGTCGTTGACCCCTCACTGCTCGAGCTTCGCGAAGCTGGCACGCCCAACGTTGTCCTTAACCATAGAATCGATCGAGACGACCGCTCTAAAGCAGACGCTTAGATACTGTTTTTGAAGTGCACGTTGTGTTTGAACTCGCCCTTGACCGCCTCTCATACGATATGAGGCTCTTGAATACTGCGTCATTTGAGTTGCAAGAGTTCTTTGAGAAGGACATTCCCCCATATGCGATCCTCTCGCACAGATGGGGGGAGGAAGAGATACTCTATCAGGACATGATACCGACTGACGCCCAATCCATGACACAGAAAAAGCTTGGAAATTTCAAATTAGTTGGCTCGTGCAGTCTGGCACAAAGCCAAGGCTACCAATGGATCTGGATAGACACTTGCTGCATCAATAAATCCAGCAGTGCAGAACTAACAGAGGCCATCAACTCTATGTACCAATGGTACGGGGCTGCACAAGTATGCTATGCGTACCTCAACGACGTGGACTATGGCGACATCCCCACCGAGAGCGAATGGTTTACGCGGGGATGGACCCTGCAAGAGCTAATAGCGCCGGAGAAGGTCGAATTTTATACTAAATGGTGGGAGTATCTCGGCACCAAACGATCGCTGGTGGGGTCCATCGCGGCAAAATCGGGAGTGGATGTGCAGGTCCTCATGGGCGGTGATCCCTTGGATATGAGTGTCGCTCGACGCATGTACTGGGCTTCAAACCGAGTTACCACGCGTGTCGAGGATGAGGCGTATTGTCTACTTGGCTTGTTCGGTGTCAACATGCCACTTATCTACGGCGAGGGCAGGAAAGCCTTTCGGAGGCTTCAGGAGGAGATTATTCGCTTGAGTGACGATGAGTCTATCCTGGCATGGTACGCGACGGAAGAGTCTGATGGTACCCCTGTGGACTTTCTGGCGTCTCGAGCATCGAACTTTCTAGAGTCAGGAGATATTGCCGCCCACCCCTACCACAGGACAGGCAAAGAGGCGATGACGATCACCAGTCAGGGCCTATCACTAGAGCTGGTTGTTCTTTCCTTCAGGCCAGACGAATCAGCTACTACCGAGGACCAACAACCCTTTGGCGAGGTCAACGCGATCCTCGATTGTCAAATCGGAAGCATCCCTGGCACTTTTCCGACCATCAGATTGAAGCGACAACGCTACGGAGGGAAGTCGGGCCGGAGGCAACACTACTATCGGGTTATCAGCTCTGGCTTCCTGTCACACTTCTCGGTCGAGAGGCCTCAATTCGAGAGCTGTACCCCGAAATCGCTGCGTGACGATCAAGCTCTGGTAATCGGGCTTGACCCTACACAGCTGGATCAAGAGGCATATAGGAAGAGCCTAGGTGAGTGTTAAAAATACTCTCCAGCGAAAAGAAGCATATCATTACGTGGTTGGCTGCTGTGACTGCTCTAGCTGACGGCGAATCCCAGATAATTCAACCGACTACGTGCCCTGGAGGCATGAGCAAATAATGATCAGCCGGCCCCTCAGATCTCTCTTCAGGCAGCGGTTGGCTTCGCCTGATTCAGGTGATCAAGGAAGCTGGCTTCCGTGGTCATTGCTACTCACTTCACCGGCTGAAGCGGATCAGACAGAATTCTGGTTCGTCTTCTATGTCGAACGCGACTTCTTGATGCCTGAGATTCATGTAGCCAACGTCTATCCACCGGAAAGATTCGATATTCCCTCGAAGCAGCTGCGTACAACTCACATACCTCAGAAGTACTACAACCTCAACCGTTTTAGGATCATCGATGGCATTATTGAGATCTCACTCGTCCTCACACACCCTGTGAAACGCACTTATAACGGTACCAAGCTACTGGTAGGGCGCCAGGCTAGCAGCCGTCGTCAGACCCCAGAACCGTGGTGTGAATTTGCCGAGAATTTGGCGCCGGATATTTTCACGAAAGGAAGACCTGCTGCTGACTCAATAAGACGGTATGAGGCGGGTTTACCGTCTCCCAACGGTCCGAAAAGAGCGAGCTATGAAGGATATTCAGGCAGGGTATTGCGTGCAAGCGTGATGGAGAAGGAGATATCGGGAGTAATGCACTATTTGGTGGCGGTAGAGCTTGCTAACCTGCTCACCCCCAAGGATGAGAGGATAATAATCCTTCAGAAAGAGGACCCACATGATCGAAGATTGGAGGCAAATGAGGACAAGGGAGGAGGCCATGAGCCCCTGAGACTATGAGTAAGCATTTGTTGTTATGAGTCAATTTGATCACATTTTCATCGTTCTAATGTTTGAAGTGTATCAATTTCTTACCATGCCATCCCTTGCTGAAGTGCGGTTAGTTAGATATTCTATCGCGTTGATCATTCGAAATCCCCTTGCGTTTCCAACGTGGATCCGCCATCCCGGAATCGCGCTTGCGTGATGGAAGTGTATCGAAAAATAATATCATTTATACGCGGGCTTTACGAGTTTGAACTGTTGAAGTTTCCAATCCGCTGGTCACTATCGTCTTGGAAAAATGAATTCCGACACATACAGGTGCTAGACAACCACAGCCAACGCACTCCTAACCGCAAAGTTCTGCTCTTCGTCCATATTCCAAGACGCCGGATCCACCACGAACTTGATGTTGACCCCCGGACGGAACACCATGCAGTGCGAGCTACCTCCAAAATGGAACATGCCCAGCTCTTGGCCCTTCGTGATGTCCTGCCCCTCCTTCACCGTGAACTCGCAGCTCGACACTTCAGCCATGCCTATGAACACGATCGCCATCAGCCCGATCTTGGGGTTCGTGGCCTCGATGTAAATGATACTCCTGGTCGCCACGGCGCTGATGTACGGCTGCGAATAGTTCGGCGCCGCGGGGTCAGCCTTACTCGGATCCTGCGCCCCTGCGAGACCCTCGAACCAATTCTCGCTGTAGTACGTCCCCGGGAGGGACTGAATCGCCACAACCCTGCCGCTGACGGGCGCGTGCCAGCGGTGGTAGCTAAGAGCGCTCAGGAATGCCTGGTAGACGGTCCCGCCCACGAACTCGGCCGTGCGCTCGACACAGCTGAGCATATTCCCCAAGGAGTACGGCTGACACTTGAGGTAGAACGTATCGAACAGCTTGACGCCCTTCCGCACCTGCAGTGGGGCAGACTCGCACGCGTTAGTGATGACCAGCGTCGGGTCCGGGAACTCTAAGCTTGGTGGGCCGTCGTCGGGCGCCGTGATAGGGCGGACGTCATCGTGGAACTTGCGCACGAAGAAGGCATCCCAGGAGTCGAAACCGAGATACGGGTCGGAGGGGTCTGGGCACATGAAAAGCTCCATGAAACTATATCCCGTAGCGCCGTTGTTTCCCTTGGTTGCGATGAGCTCCTGTGCCGTCTCGGACAGCCAGCCATCAAGGCAGGACTGTGACTCCGGGGTGCCGAGGAACTTGCCCCAGGAGTTCAACACATCCCTCAGCGCTTCATTGACTGTCGGATGAAGGAAGAACTCATAGCCCGATACAGTGCCCATTGGCCAGTCGAGAAGGGCATTGATGGGGAAACCAATCAGACCCATGGCCGTCGCCGGCTCTGCCTTGTCGAAGAACTCCGGGCCGGACTGGACGACAAGTTGCAGAACGGCGATGAAATGGTCGAAGGACTTGATGGCGCAGTGCCCAACGGGGTCTTCGGGGTACTTGTTGGAGGCCTCGGTGAACATGTCGTTGGCGAGCTTCAGGAGATGAGGGCTACCAGTAATAATCTGCTGGAATTTTGCGATGTTTGGGTCGAGGGGTACGCCGCCCTCGAACAACCTCCCTTCAGGGACCTTGCGAGCTGCTTCGGCTTTCTGGGCTACCCATTGTGCAATGACCCGACGATTGTTTGGTAGCCAATGGCCGAGGGTCTGACTATGGAAAGCAAGCTTGGTTCCGGACGAGGTCATGATGTACGATCATATGTGATGCAAGGAAAGATAAGAGACTTGCTATTCCTGATTTCAGGGGCAGTGCCGAGTAGCAGACCTTGAAATACGAATGAAGGCCGACCTCTTGATTTGCATCGAGATCCCAGGGAAACTCTTGGCAATTCAGGCCTATCTTCAACTGGTCCGTCCAACATATATAGATGGTTAAAGAATACCAGCAGTGCTTTCGTTTTCGTGCGCTGATGCTGTATTACATTCGGTGAGGAGCAATGAGGATGATTGGCGCATCATGACCAATCATATGCCTCTAGGCTTTCTCAAGGCTTGCTGAAAATGCGGGCTGGATGCTGTTCCAAAGGCCCAGCCGTCCTAGACAGGATTAGGGACGAATTGTTTACGTGAAGCGAGAACATGCGCGTCGGCAATATGTTTTCAGGTGCAATGGTCACTTGAGCAACTGATGCTATTCTGAGACACTGTCCTACCCTAGGTCAGGCCATCTGCAAGCGTTTACGAAAAGGGGAATGTCTAGTGTGATGTTCGGCACATCCAGACCCCACTCTTTGGAAAATATGACCTTGTCCCTGTCTGTACTGCTTTGCCACAAGGGTCTGCTACCGGTGCCATATTTTCAACGCATTTCGTACACTTTACGGACGGCCCCGGTCCAGATGAAAAGGACGGGGAATGGGTCGCTTTTGCTTACATCGTTGATACAGTTGTGTTGCGGCGCATTGTGCAATAGTTACTCCAGCATACCAAGGATGTGCATGAGAATTGTTCTACAATTGGCCAGTTTGGCTTCAAGTCTCCTTATCTATCGGTTAGCCCTGAAGGATCATCATACTAATAACGTTGGAAAACTCCAGAATAATTCAGGATAATTTCTTTTTTCCTCTTCAACTTTGTAGGACGGTGTTGCTCCAACATTGAAAGGCGCTGATGTACATAGGTATAAACATGTAAATATGTGCGTGCACCCGTGATAGAGAAGCACCTCTGTGCATGGTGGCCCTGGCATGAACTCATTCACTCCTTCTGGGATGACTGAGGTATGATTTCAGTGTCAGTGGGAGAGTAGGCATCGATTGACATCGGCTGGGTGCGTGCTACTCCAATCATCGCAAACCACACCTTTACTGACCTTTCATACCTAGGTATCGTATGGCGATCTCCTCAGCAAAAGGAAAAGGCCTGCTGATGACCGACACAAAACAATGCGACAGAGTCCCATCCGGTGAAGAGGCTTGCGCCAAGACTGATATATGCAAGCCAAGCTTGAGGTTTGATACTTGAAAACGGAGTTTACGGTGATTGAGGACGTCCAGTCGGGGTTTATGGCTTAGGTTACGTCACCCGCTGCGCGATGAGATGTAAAAGGGTATTGATGTGCAAGTAAGGTTCGGGGTTTACTAGCGCCCTCCGGGTCTGGCCCGTGTATATATGATCCACTACTACTGCTCACAATTGGTTCAGCGAGGTATGCATGGACACTGACAACCTCCTTGAAGCATTATTGCTGGGAAAAATATCTTAGTTAATCAGACTTGTGGTCTCGCAACTATGACCGCACCGCCTTGCCCCCCGCCAAAGTCTCTCCTGGGCCGCCACCGACTGCTTGCGCCGACGGCGTCCGTGTATGTGAGCCCCATATGCCTGGGCGGTATGAATTTTGGCGAAGCGTGGAAAGATCGGCTGGGTGCGTGCAGCAAGGAGACTGCGTTTGAGATTCTGGACTATTTTTACGACCAGGGTGGAAACTTCATCGATACGTGAGTCTTTGCACGTCTGTTCTCGACTTCCAAATTTTGTCCCGTCAAACGATCCGTTGTTTAACTCTTTTCCATCCGCTGAACTTGATGCTGATGCCCCCAGCAGAGCCAACCAGTATCAGGACGAGGAATCAGAGCAGTGGATAGGCGAGTGGCTCGATGCGCGCGGCGTGCGGGACGAGATCATCCTGGCGACCAAGTACTCGTCGGGCTACAAGGTGAACTCATCCCCTGGCAAGATCCAGAGCAATTTCGGCGGCAATGGCAGCAAGAGCCTGCACCTGTCCGTCGAAGCTAGCCTGTGCAAGCTGCGCACGTCCTATGTAGACCTTCTCTACGTGCACTACTGGGACCTTGCCACGACGGCCGAGGAGCTGATGCAGAGCCTCAACGCACTCGTGCAGGCCCTCAAGGTGCTATACCTTGGCATCTCGGACGCCCCCGCGTGGTGGGTTGTCAAGTGCAACGACTACGCGAAACAGCATGGTCTCAGGGCGTTTAGCGTCTACCAGGGCCGCTGGAGCGCGGCGGCGAGGGACCTCGAGAGGGAGGTCATTGGGATGTGTCGAGACCAGGGCATGGCGATCGCGCCGTGGGGGTGTCTAGGCGGTGGGTATTTTAAGCCCAGATCTGGGGCTGGTATTCCGACGGAGGGGAGGACGATGAATGTTAAGACAGGAAGGGAGGAGGGTGTGGCGGAGGTCTTGGAAAAAGTGAGCACACGTATTGGGGCGCCTATGACCAGCGTTGCCATGGCATACGTCATGTATAAGGCTCCGTATGTGTTTCCAATTGTCGGAGGGCGGAAGGTCGAGCACCTGAAGGGAAACATCGAGGCTTTGAAAATAGAACTGACGAAGGAGGATGTGGAGGAGATCGAGACGGGCTATGACTTTGACGTTGGATTTCCGTATGATTTCCTCGGAGGGGGCAAGGCCCCAAACGGGCCTGCGGATGTGGTGTTCACACAGAGGTTTGGAAACTTCGACTACGTGCCAGTTCAGGGAGGAGTTAAGCCGCACAAGGGACCATTGACTACGCATGATCGCAAATGGGTTTAAGTCAGGAACGTGTACAGTAGTGGATCATCTAGCCGTTACAGGTACTCAGCGACAACCCAGAAGGTCAGCTACTTGCTTCTCTACACCAATCTCTGATCCCGAAGCGCGATCACAGCGAAGCCTCACGCTAGCGGGAAACTACTGTTGGACGAGTTGGCGCTGGTTCGACTGGCGCCTTAAGTAAGCATACTACTGGTGATAGCTGGAGCCGCTGGAGTAGTAACGTTCATTGCCCCGACGCTTGCCCTCATGCTATTGACCTTGAACATCGAGATGGTTGTGCAGATTATAGTGGAAGCAAAGTAACGCACAGGAACGCCGAGGGCGTCCTGAGTGCTGGTAAAGAGAATGCTCGAGAAGACCACCGTCCCGGCAACGATGCGGAGTACTGCCCCAATCGAGGTGCACCGCGATTGGTAGGAATATAAAAGTGTAAGTTTCCTGCGTTATTTCGACATTGAAGTGTGCCCTGCGGCAATTTCAACTGGAATTCACGTTTGCAAAACTCCTTCAAGCGACGCCACCGGGGACTCGAGCTTGGTGTGTTGTTCGAGCGCCCTCTCGCGTGAAAATTTAATGCAGAGAGCCACTGTGGCCGTCCCAAAAGCGTGTATTGCAAGAGTTGCAAAAAACCACACAAGAGGCAAGAAGACGGTGTCGGACGTCGTCGTGCTGCTATGGTGTCGCTTTATGGGTAAGATTGACGAAGTTACTAGATTTTAGTTGATGCCGAGAGCACCACTTGATCCGAAATATGCGTGAAGCTTACCGTGTGTGAAGTCCGCGAGGAGGAGGCATACCAAGGTGAGCCTCTCTTGATAACCGGCCCAAAGTCGAGGCGTGTGTTGGAGACGTCCGGGCGGGCGAAGAGCCTCTCGAAAGTGTATCCCGTGGTGCCGGTGTTTGCCTCAGCCGCGTTTAGCTCCTGCGCTGGATCAAACATCAGTCGCTGAGGCACGCCTTCGAGTCCGGGATATCGTGTCAACTGCCGCGGGAGCAGAGTTTGGCAGTGAATGGGGGGAGTTTAGTGAGTGGAGAATACCGGTGAATAGGGGCCGGAACGTCTTGAAAAACGGGTGCCCTGAGCCCATTCTACCATCAGGACTTAGCAATGCGCCGGCTTCGAAGACAAACAATCGCATATTTGCCAAACCCATTCTTTCCTGCCCCAACCGGTCACTTCCCATCATCAGCTGGTATTCATCTCACACAAATTTGCTACTTCCTTGAACCTACACCTGCGTTCTCGAAACTTGAGCTTTCTGCCTCATTAAAACGAGGGCTATGGAGCGCCGAAATGAGATGGGCAGGAGCAACGCCATCCACCTCAAAGGAAATTTGCACTCCAGCAGCGGCAGCCATTGTGCGAACCCTAACTCGGTGGCACAGAATTTTGCCATTTATTCCTTGGGACAATGATGCAGAACTTCATTCCAGACACTCCCCCGCCCCCAAGCCTCCATGGATTTGTCCAGCGCCGTAGTGAAAGCCGTATCGATCGCTTGCCGGTTCGTCCAGTCAATGGCAACCTGACGAATCCTAACCCAAATATCCGATTCACAGGACTCATCATCCGCCCCAAGGGAAGTAATTTTGTTGGCCGACTGTAGAGGTTGACGAGGTATTCATATGGGATGACTCCTGATGTATTCAGAAAAGACGTCTTATAATGTGCTGCCTCTTAGAACAGCAGCCATTAACAATAGGGCATCTTTGTCGCCGGCACTTGTCTGCTTTTATTGAATTGTGTCCATTGGACACCGCAATCCGCCTTGTTCCTGGTAAATGATTCGCGCAGTTACTCGTCCTACAGATTCGGATGTGGAATGTTGTTTGGGATTTGATAACTGACCATATCCGTATCAGCACCGAAAGGCATTGAATAGATGCGCCATTAGTTCGACTCACAGTCAAACGAGAATTCTGCCAAAGGCATTGTGTCCAAATCACAGCATCTTACCCAATTTGTGGCAATGATAATAGCATTTTGTGTGAGTGAAACTGTTCAGTGACCAAGCCGTTTTCTTGTACGAATGAGTGACCTTGCCTTCGCTGCTTGCAAATTGAATGGAGATTTTATGAACAATTCCACATATTTCAAAAGAATCTGTGCCAGCTACGGCGGTGAATGGGGGATATAGTGAATGGGCGGTACAGTGAATGGGGGCTGTACGTCTTCAAAATGGGTACCCTCTGGGCCCCCTTCTGTACTCAGTACTCTGCAACACGACCACTTCGAATACAATAATCGCACACAGACCCAGTCTTTCCTTTCATAACAGCGCTTTTTAGCTTCTCGGCCATATTGGAATCTACCGACGACCACCACTCCGAGTCCAGAGCGAAGGCAAATATCTACTACTCAACTGATCAACCATCACCAACACAAGTCCACAAAGTTCAGCAGGGCGACATTCCAGTCTTGCTCACATCATCATGTATTCCGGAACAGAAGTCCAGATGGACGAGGCCAGACAAGACGAAGAGGGCGGTACTGGTCTCTACACTCTGGGACTGGCCTGCTGCATAGGCATCGGTATCTGCGGCACGTACGCTCAGGAGGCCAAACCGGGCAAGGCTCGCTACGATGCATTCCTAGCCCATCTAGCGGACGGTCCGGACATGGAGAAAACCTGGCAGTCACTCAAGAGCAAGGTGGATCGGGCCACATTGAATGGCTTGAGTCATCTGAAGATACAGGTTTGCGTCGTAGACCCCTTGACACTCAAAGAGGACGAGACCGGCATGAAGTGGTCCCGAGCCATGATCGCTGAGCAGCAGAAGCTCAACGATGGCTACATTGCCAAGGCTTCCAGGCTTCTTACCTCGGGCTCGCGGAAGATTGATGTTCGGAGTCACCATATCAACAAGGAGGTCGACATGCGTATCACAGGTGATCGGAGGACATTGATACTCGAAATTTGAGGCTATACCCAAGTTGAGTCAGTCCACGTTATATCTTGGCAGCAGCAAGTAGCACTAATAGAGTTCACATGGTAATTACGGCAAGAAAAGAAAGATATTCCCTCACTTTGATTGTCCCTCGGGTGAACCATCAAGTCAGTGCGATAATTTCTGATAGAAACACTAGTACGCCCATAATTCTGTCTTCGCCCATTTCTTTTTCTGTGTTCGGCTACCCACGACGTAATCTTGGGCGTGTCTTTAGCAACCTAGTCCTGCCTCCCAAGAACACCATAAGTAGCAGGCCTTCTTACAAGCCAATCCGTTACATACGCAATTTTCCATACACCTTGAGCGAATTCTGAAGTCTTCGTTCCCTGGGTGTTGTCTCTTTGAAATCTTGCGATTCTTCCTGAACGGCAGGTGGCAGTCCCTCGTTGTAAATTTCGTACCGACTCCATGGATTTGCGATTTATCAGAGCTCTGCGCTCAGTTGGGAAAATTATCTGTTGCCAAGAAGGTGGATATACTTTATATTAAAAACCAGAGGGGGAACGTTGGAATATGCAATGAGATGCATGCAATCGTCAATTGTAATGAATGTTAGCCCGTACGGCGCAGCACCAGCATTTCTGCCTGCCGCGCCAGATTTTTCACCATTTCCAGTCGTCTCCTCTCACTCTTCGTTCTCTGCCTCGATAAAATTCCGGCACCGGCACCAGTTGACACTACCATGCTTATCACCCGAGCTGCACTCCGTCGGCTGCGTCTTCTCCTACCGCGGTCATCATGCGGCGGCAGGTTGGCGCGACAGCTGCACGCCACTGCGAAGAGGCCTAATTCGACAGGGCCAACGCAGTATGCCACAGACCTGCCAGCCAAAAACATTTACCACGAGTTCTTCCCATGTACCCTCCATTACTACTCCTGGCGCGGGCCGACAATGGCCATGCACGGTAGCCGCATGAACGGCTTCCTTGGCAGCCCGATCTCAGAGTTAAGCGCCGCCGAGCAGGACAACCTTCTCGGCCAAGATGTCGTCCGCGTCCAAGAAGATGGGCTTGCCTACCCCGGCCCCAAGGGCAACGAACCTGTTTGGAATGGCGCAATGCTGATGCCGCATACGACCCTCTTGTTGGAGATCACTGAAAATTATCACGATTTCTACGAGGAGCAGAAAGCTGCAGGCCGTAATGTGTCAGAGCCATACTTCTTCACTGTCCCAAAGGGTGAGTATATCTCAACCTCGCTGCTGCAGGCAGGTTGGCTAATCTCGAACACAGGACTGCGAATGCCCAATACTCTTCTTCTGGCCCAGGAGCATGGGGAGACGTTCCATCTTATGCCCCGCGCAGGCATGCCGCTCTCAGGTATGAAACCCTTTAAGGTTTCTGAATTTCCGTGAGAACCTGCGCAAGTTGTGGCGCTCGCTGACTTGTAATATCCGGCCAGCCCTGAATCGAGAATTGAACAGTCTCTTCAGCTCCAGCGCCTGTTCTAAACTTCCCTTCCGTGAATGGTTTAAAAAGTATAATTTCTTGGAGGCTTATAACAACATGGGTGAGGACGAGTGGATGTCCAAGTGAGCCATAGATGACAGATCAGTCCACGTACGTCAGGGTTCAAGAGGAATTTGACTAGTTACAGAGCTACAGAATGCTCAGTCATGTAAAAACCTCTTTGAATGCTACACCACAAGTCTTTGCAGTCTTGCAGGGACTGTCTCATCACTCAGGGATGTGCCAAAGATTCCTAGGTAGCCTTTGTCCACATGCTTCTGAGCCCCATTTCCAAGGTCATAGCACCAAAACCCTCTTTTCATCTTTATCTGATAAGTGAGCGCAAACGACCTTGGTTTCTTGACGGGAGTCATGCCTATAAAAGAAAACAGAGGCTAGTCCCCCGTAGAAAAACTCATCAAGCCCAGTTCAGTTCGAGAGCGGCTCTCGGAAGACTTCTAAGGAAAATTTGAGACATACTGCTTGGGAAGATCTTTCCATGGAGAGCTGATGTCCGAGAGGTGCGCGGATCGTAGAAATGATCTGGAGGAAGCCATAGATTGAGTCAATCGATACTTATGGGGGACAATATGTTCAAACTCACTGGCACGTCAGTCTCATCCATGCAATTCCTCAAGTGTCTTGGGCTCTGTATGCTCTAAATAGCTCTGCGTGCTTTTTAGTCTGTTCTACCACTCGAAATCTGCGGATTATACGCTCACTATATCAAATATTCCCTATAAAGACGGAAGCACGACCGCAACGGCCCTGAGTGGTGTGTTCCTCTGTTTCTGCCGGTACCCAAACGCCTATTCCTCTCTGACCTCCGCAATGTTCACATCGCCCTCCAGATCCGAGATCCGCCAGGACCCACTACTCAACAGCTACATGTAATTACGTGCCGTTATAGGCGAGGCGGGCGATGTAAATGCCGCCGTCGACCCTAGCCCTTACTTGGCGCGAGCAGGCGGCCCGCAGACTGTAGACACCTTTGAACCGTCAACTCAAACTTAAAATCAATCGACTGGTTGCCAAAGACAACAAAAAGAGGAAAAACATACAACACCGGGTATTCGCTGGTCGTCACCGACCCAACTACTAATCCGGCGGTCATCAGCTTGTCTATGGGAGAGCGGACGGGATCCCGAATTTTCTGATACCTATGGTCGTATGTGCTAGAATGTGAATGATTGCAATTAATATCAGGAAGATCAATGTTCTCTGGATGGCGTCCAGATTGTTAGGGTGCATCTCTGCCACGCAAACCCAAACGAGTAAATAAGGCTGCATTTTCAACCACTGTTTACTCAGGATACATATAGATAGCAGTATCTACCTAGGCACTATGCTCTTATCTGATTTCTCTGCAGCCTCGCGGCCTCGACTTTTTCTACTAGAACGGGCCTGGAATGTGCCTATTTAAAATTACAGCTCGTCTGAATGAACCAAGCACAAATCGTCGTGACGATGATCTTTGGACCCAACTATGCGCGCCTTCGTACTATTAAAGAGAAGTATGACACTGACGGGTTATGTGGGGGCCTAACACGGTTGGTAGCGAGGATTGGGCGCTACTCGCGGATGGAAAACTGTGCAAGGTCAGTGATGTTTTTAATTGAAAAGGTCATCTGTTCTTGCTCAGGAGCGTGGCGGATGTGGTGGGGTGTGTGTAATGTTGGGGCGAATACTGCAGCTGTCACAAGTGTACATACCTAACTTCTTTTCATCTTGTTCTTCTGGGGTACTCCTTTACTTCAGTAGAAAATTCACTCCTTCTAATCTCATCCAGCTCCCTTGCAGCAGATGATGGCAAGAAGAACGGATAAAACCATGCAAAGAACGACAACATGTCATAGAGTTTTTGCCTTTTGACTTCAACGTGCGGATTTTGGCTCCGTCCCTATCATCATCCTCATAAAATTGTAAGGAAGGCCGGAAGCAATAGTAGTAATAGAGCTATATAATAAGAAAACGATTGTATGTTTATAAATGCTTAATAGCTAACCTTGACTAACAGATATTTTATAGTGCAACGAGTCGAACTATGGGGCCATTTCTGTCTATGATCCCTGGTCTCCCTTTTATTCCGGAGAAAGTTTAATAAACAGCCAAAATGCCTCCATGAGTTCCGTAAATGCTTCCAGTGACATACGATGCCTGTCCGTCTGCCAGGGTCACGTACACTGGAGCAAGTTCAGCGGGCTGCTGGACGCGTCCCTCAGGCTCTAGAGTAGAGACCAGCCCTTCGAGATCCTCCTCCTTCAAACCGGCGAACACAATTAATGGAGTGTACGTGGCACCTGGGGCGACACCATTGACTCTAATACCCTTTTTGATAAGCTCCGCCGAGGCGCCGTTGACAAAGTTGCGGAGCGCGCCTTTGGATGCAGAGTAGGCAACCACTCCAGGCTCGGGAGACACGGCCGCCGATGATACGGTGAATATAATGGAAGACCCTGGAGGAAGGATCGGTGCAGCTGCTTGGGTGATGTGCAAACCTGCGTAGACATTGACCTTGAAAATGTGATCCCATACTTCGGGATCCATCTCGTCAAAGTCCTGAAATTTTGCGGAGAATCTGTGGTACAATCAGTACTATGGTAGCTCCAAGCCTGGCAAAGAAGGTTAAATTACCCAGCGTTATTCACGATGAGGTCAAGCCCGCCCAGCTTTTCGCATGCCTTGTGGACGAGCTCGTAGCAAAAGGACTTGCTCCTCAGATCTCCTGGGATTTTAACAAGGTCGTGCTTGACGTGATGGTCCTTGGCCAGGAATTGAGCTAGATCCTTAGCATCTGGCTCCTCTTCGGGAAGGTAGTTGATCGCTACTTTGGCTCCCTCTCGAGCCAGAGCGATGACGACGGCCCTTCCGATGCCTGAGTCGCCTCCTGTGACCAGGGCGCGGCGACCCTTGAGGCGGCCGCTGCCAACATAGCTCTTCTCTCCGCAGTCCGGCGGGTACTTGAAACTTGTTTGAAGGACCTGCTTCGGATACGTATTCGGGGGGAATTCAAACTTGAAGTCCTCGTAACGAGTAAGTGGGTTGATGAGGGTTGATTTGCCTGAGTGCTCTGCGGATTCCATGATGGGTGATTTTTCTCAAAGATGTATAAAGATTTTACTGAAGGTATTTGTATATGAAGGACTTGGAAAGATGTGGAATTAGGTCTCCTCTACCGGGCTGTCATTGACGACTTATATACTTGAACAGATCGCCAACAATTTGCACCCATTCAAACTTATATCGTCATCGGACCACGATGCTGATGTTCTTCGCCATCTGCTTACCCCTTACTCAATAGATATAATAATTAACTGTGTCCCATGATACTAACTTTTTGACGCTGTTCGATAAACCTAATTCCTTCTTCGAGATCGAGTTTACGCCAAGAACACCTGACTGAAGCCATAATGCCCAAAAGGGAATTTGCGCGCGGCCGCCTCATGGTTTCTTACTTGCTTTCAAGTAAGCTCACGTTATACAAGTAACCACCTGGAGATCGCAGGGATATTTTGTGGCTTACTAGAAAGGATTTCTTCAATGCACGGGATCTTCATCAGGATTCCTAACTCAACATATCCAGATGCATTCAGGCAAAGCCCCTCATCTGCCAGCTCGTCCTGCCCTTTCCTTGATGCGCTCGTCAGCATCTGGTTTCAACGTGACCCTTGCAACCCTCACCTGCTACGTGTCCGGAATGATTTTGTGGGTGGAAAGATCGATAATGTGGTACTTCAACATCACCTTCAAATTGGCTTTGACAATGATGCTTAAAGTCTGGTTCAGAAATTGCACTCTTATCAGTCTTGTGTAGTTATCCTCTCCGATAGAGCAATCAATCGACCGGGTCACAAATACCTATCATAAATAGTCGTTGCCGGTTTGCAGCCGACGAGCGCACAACTACCGATCAAAGACTGGTTTCCTGATCGGGACGCGTCGAGATACAATGTTTGATGACGGGGACTTCGTAAGGGGACTCCCTGATGTGGCTGATCTGGCCACCTTTTACTGGCCTGTTCCGCGCGCTTCGTGACCGGGTTCGGCGGAGCCGCGGGGCGGAGCCGGAGCCACAATTGGATTGAGTGTGGTGCTAAGTCAATTGAGAAGACCAAACTGATTGCGGCAGTCCTTGCTCTATCTCCATCCCCCAAATGTTACGTCTTACTCCTGCTGGAATTTCAACCGAAAATCGACGTCACCGATGTACTCTAGGTTTCTCTTCTCAACATCTCCTGCTAGGGGTACCCTCCGTAGGCACATTTTTATCACCTAATCCTGGGTCCAATGTGGAATAATCTGACATAGGACGTATCATGGCAAAGCTTTTTGTTGACCGCAGCGACAGGCTTTACGTCGTCTCAAGTGATGCTGGTGTATTTCAGCTAGCTTAAAAACGACAGCTGATTGCTCAGCCTCGGCTTGTTTCGATGGGGTTTGGTGCAAAGTGGGCACGTTGTCAGTGGACCTCGAATAATAGCCGTACGAGAGCCTTACTAAGCAGTGAACTAGCTTTGAACCCACTTTCTCTCCGTCAAGGGGCAAGTTTTTATCTTCGCCCTACAGTATTACTGCTCTCCGACGTTTTCGTTCATTATTTAGAAATAATTGCTGTCACAATTCTACTGCTAGCAAATAAACCGCCCGGCCAAAAAACCAGAATTTCCAATCTATATTAGAAAGACCTAGCAGTATATAAGTGCCCTACGGAGCCGTACCGTTACATTACCCCCCTTAAAGCCCTTATAGAGCTCTTAAACGCCTTTAGAGCGGGTATGCGCACTTATAAGTGGCCTAAAAATCTCAGACGGCACGGATCTATTGCTTACCCACAATCTTCTGCTTAGGCACCCGCCATAGGACCTACGCGGCAGCTATCCATCCGAAAGAGCTTTTCCAACCGAGGGGCTCGAACCCCGGCCGTATGATTAGAAATTGTCACGATTCTACTGCTAGCAAATAAACCGCCCGGCCAAAAAACCAGAATTTCCAATCTATATTGGAAAGACCTAGCAGTATATAAGTGCCCTACGGAGCCGTACCGTTACACCTATTTATTATATATATTATAACCTTTTAATATAGGTATATTTTTATCCCTTAAAGCTATATATAGGTAAAAAATAAATTTTTTAAATCTTTAAATTAAAGATACCTTTACTAATAAGTAATTATTTCTTTATTACTATTAAAAAGTAAGATTTAAAGCGTTAAAAGAAGCTTATAGGTATTTTAGGTAATAAGGGATGGGTTTATAGCTAGTAAATATAATTAAGCCCCTAATAAGCCCCCTTTTATTAAAAAACTTTAATAAATTAATATTAAAAATAAATTTTAAAAAAGCTAATTAAATTAAAAAGCTTAAATTAATTATACCTATACCTATTAAATTATAAAAAAGGGTATTATTAATATTAAAAGCTTTATAAGAGATATGATATACTTTTACTAATTTTAAGTATAAAACTTATATAGCTATAACTTAATAATTACTCTTTTATAAGGTTTAAAAAGGGTATAATAAGAAAAATTAGTAATTAATAATAACCTTTAAAGAAGTAGAGGTTTTTAAAGCTAAATTAAAGGTAATAATACCTTTTAAGAGGAGGAAGGTTAAAACTAGCTTTAATTTAATGTTTATTAATATTAAGGCTATTTATAGGGTATAAATTAAAGCTAGTATAATTAAGGATAACTTAGTAGAATTAGAGGAGTTTAAAAATACTATAAACCTTAAAGAATATATTATAGTAGGTAGTGATAATAATTTAAAAGAGGATAAATAGAAGGGGTGGTATGGTGAAGAGGACTTTTTAAGTGGGTGGAAGTAGGGGGTGGGCGGAAGGTGCGCCCCCTAACTTAGGAGACCTACGGTCTTAATAAACTACATCTCATTCTCTGTTAATGGCATCGTAGAACCGATCTCCGCTTACCGCCTTGCACGAGTCACTTTCTCGTAGACCGAGCATCAATACAGAGGTTCTGTATGAGGCAGAGTGGCCGCTCTCAGCTAATTAGGATAACAACGGGTGAGACATGTGTGTGTCGGTTAATACTTCGACGAGAGGGTTAGACCCTGCTATGGAAACTACCATCTATGTCGCCTGGAAGATTGGGCTGCCCCAATGCTCTCCTGCTTGAAGCAAAGTTGAGTCCACCCCGCTGGGTCCGGCTGCTATATACAGGAATTTTGTCCATCTTCCCTCAGTATAGTAGGAGAATTTGGTTTTCCTCGGGATATAGATCAAATCTCCCCAATAGAGCTCCGCCTTTTCAAACCCTCCAACCATAAGGGTGAGCCTGCTTTCCAAGACCTCAAAGGAATTACCATGTGGAAGGGAAAAGGTAGGCAGATTATCCATGTCTGAGGGCGAACCGTTAATAGTGATCGTCGATTCGATTAAATTGTATTCTGGTCCGGTGGACTGTGGAGTCACCAGTGGTTGCACAACATGGTAGAAGTTCGCGCTGTACCGGTTGAGATACTTTGGCCCGTAATTGTTGGCAATCCAGTAATTGGTATCACTATCATTTTCCGATATTGTTGAATTCGTTGTGCCAAGGCCGATCATGGGGAGCGGTACCACTGATGATATCCTGGCGAGGAGTGAAGCCCGGCTGTGCCCAGACATCTAGCGACTCAATCCTGGATATCTCCTCTGGATCGATTTCATCACCTGTGCCATTGTTTGGGGGAAGAACTGCAGGATCGAAAGGTCCATTGGTTGTCGTATTATAGTTCACTGCGATGGCAGGAATGAGACGCTTAAAGCCTCCCGGAGCAACCACAGCATGTAGTTCCGAGTCCGGGTCGACGAATTGGAAAGTGTGATTGGTGAAGGGCGGCCAGGAACCGAAGTCGCCGGTGGTCAGAACCCCGACTTCCTGCTCACGATTTGAGCGTTGAGCCCAGACATTCACGCGACCCTTGGAGTTGAAAAGTGTGTCGTAATGCGTTCTATGGAGGTGTGGTAGGACAACGAGATTGTCAGACGCTGGACCAGTATTGCGGAAGATGGTGTATTCCCCACCAGAGGAGGGTCCGGTCACAGGAACCCTAAAGATCACAGCGCCTGCGGCCATAACCAGAGCTGGAGCATATCGGCGAATGATATAAGTCTGCGTTACGTTGGGTGGACTTTCGAGATCTGGCACCGGTCCGTGAGTGTTTTCCAGCTGTGCAGCGGTGGTCGACAGAAATAGGACCGGCGATAGAAACCACAAATACCACATGCTTGTTTGAAATACAGATATATGATTACACGATGGTTTTCAAATATGTATTTATGGGAAAGCGATTTTCACACCTTTGAGTAGTATGAATATCCGCTTGAGTACAGCGCTGTGGCTGGCCGATGTGACTATCGATGAGAGAGGTGCACAATCGGCACATGTAGGTTGGGGGTACACTGCCTTTTGTCCTTCCGCTTCCCTGTACACAGATACTGCCATCAACGACAACAACGCATCAATTGTTTTAGCATGGACGGAACAGCGTATGAATTGTTCCGGACGAGAAGGAACAATGGAAAACTTTAAAAGGCTGGAAGGCGAATTTGGAGCATTTCAACAAGCCTGCTTGTTCAGCAGCGAAGTGCGGAGTTCGTGATCCATCCGACTCCGGAGAAATCGGGGACTTATCTGAATCCGCAAATGGAGAGTGGCTGGTGATTCATACGGGCTGTATGAGCGGTGATTACAACAAATGAATCCGCCACCAACAGGAAACGGCGAGCCGCTTGGGCTGAGGTATCTGAACTACACGTAAAGGCCCGTGATGGCAACCCCAGTCCGCGGTACGCGAAACAAGAAGAGATCGTCCCTCACGACGACGAAGAAAGATTTTGGCCTGTATCATAACCCATGGCTTCAGAGCAATACGGGATGCGTGGCTAGTTGCTGCCGATGGATAGGGACATTCTCCTATTTTACACACGGAATTGTGCAAGGTCTGTATGTGCAAATCTATCAACATAGCTAGAAGCTATTCGAATGCGACGTGCTTCTATACTGTAGCTACTTGTGTACCTCTGATAGTAACTTGAGTTTACCTACAATACTGCCGGGGCAACTTTATGACAGCGGCAATCCCGAATAATCCTTCGATGAAATGTGTGTCACCATGATACAGCGAGAACAACTGAAGACACTATCTCCTGGTTAACCACTATTATTACACATACAAGCAAAAACAGCTAAGACAAGATTTCATTACATAATCCTTCAAACACCAGAAGAAATGGTGGTCGGCACAGCAGTAACACTAGCAATCGCAGTCCGCTTGGCAGCACCAGCCGACCCGGTGCCGACGCACACGTAGTAGCTCGGCCACAGGGCCGAGCAGCTACTGACGCCCGGGTTCCAGCTATAAAAGCTCGCCAGGTCGACGCCGTAGCTCGAGGCGATCGCCCAGCACCCGTTGCCGGATTCGACGTCGTAGAACTTGTCGCAGCCGGAGACCATGCCGCTCTGGTACGGCGTGGGCGTTGTGATGATGGGTTGGGTGGTGGCGGTGGTGGCAGTGGCAGTTCCCGTGGCCGAGCCGGTGGCGCCGGCTTGCACGCCGACGCATACGTAGTAACCGGATTCCAGGTCGGCACATTCATTCACTGCAGGGTTCCAGGAGTAGAAGTTGTCCAGGGTGACGCTGTTGTTCTGGGCGATGTCGTAGCAGGTGTCGCCTTTTTGGACGAAGTAGAACTTGTTGCAGCTCGACGTGATACCTGTCTGTTCAGAGAGAGTGGAGAAGAGTCCAGTTAGTCATGTGCCTTCAGATGCTATTATCGGGAAAGCTCGAGCTCGCGCTTCAGCACGTACCTGGACAGGAGAAGGCGTGGAGGCGCCACCACCACCCGTGGAAGTTGCAGTCGCAGTCGCAGTCAAAGTCGGGACAGAATTGTTATTGTACAGGTAGCCCCAGTCATCTGGGTTTTCGCCATTTGGAAACCAAGAGACGCAGTAATATGTGCCCACGGCCAACCCAGCACAGTCTTGCCCGATGGATGGGTTCAATAGATAAAATTCAGCCATGGTCAGGTCGTACAAGGCCAGGAGATCTTGACAGTCATTGAAGGTGTTGACGTAACCCCAGTCAGTGCAGTTTGAGGCCTCGCCTGACGCTCGCGGGCTCGGAGCGGTCACATTGACCACGGGCGCTAGATTTGACGATTTTGATTTAGCCTGACGAACTATGAAATGGCCCCGGTGCATCTCATCTAGGAGGTCGTGGAACTAACCTGGAGTGGGGGACGATAGAAGAATGCAGTAGGACACGCTTGACGACAGGGTGCATGGGTAGGTGTAGTCGCTGCTCGCGGTTGCAGTCACGGGAACCACAGAAGAGCCGCTGTAGTTCTGATTGAGAGAGGGGTTCCAGAGCACGAAGTCCTAGAGGATTACAAGTAAGCAGCCGAACTCAAGTGCTGGCTGAAGACGCAGTCACATACGGCTGGAGAGATACCCCAAGACGAAGCAGAACCCCAACAATTAGCCGCCTTGTTGATTGTGTAGTTTCTCGAGGGAATGACCAGGTATCTATAAACAAGACGGAATAAATGGTATCAGCGAGCATCACTACGCTGGCCGTAACAAGAACGGCTCGAGACTCAGGGATACATACTGATAACAATCGGTGCGCGTGTAATTCGCCAGCGGAATCACTGGGTTGGTCGATTTGTAGTTCGCTAGGAGATCGTACCACGGCAACGAGGTACAATTGGTAGGGACAAACGGCTGTGTGGCCGTGGCCGTGGCCCCCCCGTAGCCCGGATACGTGGATATAGAGCCTACCGCCTCGACGCAGTAATAGACATTGGCCTGGAGATTAGTGCAATTCCCCCAAACCTCGGAGTTGAGGAAAAGGCTGCGAGCAGGCGTGGGTGCCGTGGTTAGGCAGGGCTCTATCAGCGATGGGAAGTTGATTCTGGCCCACTTACAAGTCGTCCAACGAGATGGCAAACTTTGTCTCGATTGTCCCGCAGTCCTGTCCTGACTCGACTTTGTACCATTCGCCACAGTTGGAATTGGAGCCGGACAATGTTGGACTGGGAATTGGTCTATAAATGAATGATCAGCGAACATTGTCTACTCCAATATGGACCAGGAGCCACGCACGCTGCGGTTGTGGGGCCGGTCACGGCGGCCGATGTCGAGCCAGCAGGCAGTGTGTAGTTGCTGCCATTGGGATTGCTTGTGCAGATAGTGTCGCCATCCAAGGCTGCAAGGTTTCTTTGGAAGTGAAAGTGTCAACAATATGGACTTTAGTGAAGAGACTGTGGTAGGCTGCCGCCCCCAGGGGTGGAATTTCTCACGAGCATGCAGAATTGATATTCGAGTTCCAGGTGATGAGTTGGGCGTAGGAAACATTGTTCGCCCAGGCAATCGAGAGGCAGGTATCGCCAGACTTAACAGTATACGGAAGACAATTGGCGGCAACGGAGTTGGCTTGTTGGGTGATGTTGGCACTGGAGGCGGACAAGGCCAACGCCTGGACCAGCAAGGTCAGGTAGACTGGAGTGAGAGAGGCCATGCTGCCGTCAGGTACATACAGGTAGCAAGCATGCTCGACGTTCGAACTCGCAAAATCCGGCCGGTAATGCGCACACAAGGGGAACCGGCCGTATTTAGTAGGCATCTTGCGTTCCTGGCCAGGAGCAACATGAGCTTGATTGCTTGATGCATCGGCTGGCTGCGGACAGGGATACCGAGGCAGGGACTGGCGGTGTTTCGGTGCCATCTCCGTTGGTAAAAATTGCAACCAACAAACCAACACGACTTACCGAATCACGCCTCAAAGCTTGCATGCTAGCGGCGAGGGGGCTAAGCTTTGCTGTGCCGCTGTGCCTGGCGCTGAATCTGTTTTGCCCTTGCATTCCTTGTTGACATCCATCTTCATGATCCTGGCGTTCAATTTTTCCATGACTGCCAACAGTCGCCCTCCCCCTTTTCTTTTGCATCGGTCGACCGAGTTTAGTCGACCGTTGGTTCAATCAGAATATTTCCCACTACTACAGTATGTAAGGGGCGTGGTGTTTAGCGTGCGCGTCCCTGAATCCAACGTTGTATAGCGCCAACATGTCGCCGCCAACAAGGTCATGTGGCCTAGATGACTTTGCTGTGCCGCAGCCTTGTATCGATGACTGTGGTGTAATTTGAGCGGCGGCAACTTATCCAAAATTGAAGGCAGTTGATCCTAGTCTCCGAGCACGGCGCTTGATAACCAGCAGGCATTCGGTCCCTTGATACGTTAGCGCATGTATGTATGGGTTGTGCTTGACTCCCCCTAGTGATCAGGATGATGCTTCCCTCTCACTGGGAGAATATTACATTAGCGTATAATTCTCGGAGTATCATCTTAATTCGCACGTTCTGTTGGCGCTATACAACGCAATGGATTCAGCAATAATATGTGCCGCCGCTGGCTTGCATACTGGGCCACGAATTACAAACCATGGCACGCAGAATCATTCCATTGTTCGCAATTAAACGGCTTTGATGGACGCGGCACAGTAACAGGGGCACCGCTGCGGGGAGCCTACCCTAGGGTGATCCCACATTCTGGACGAGTGCTACCACGACCCAGTACACATTTTGACGACTTCTCAATTGAACCGATCAGCGGGCTGGGATGGACCAACTTGGTGTTGCGGCATCCCGCCAGCCCGCTCTGTCCGGCCCTCCGTGTACTTGTATATCGAGTGCCCAGTGCCTCACATCGTCTGGATATCTTCCTAGAGGTCTCTCTGTTGCATTCCCAAGTACAGCCTTGTTTCTTATCTTAGAAGTGTTTTGCTTTCCTGGCAGCGTTCAAGACGTTTTGTCAGACAATGTTGAGTCCAATCATTTTTCTTCTCTGCCTGAGCATCCGTCATGTGTCCTCTAGCAACCAGTTCGAGGCACGACTCGGGTCTGATCTGGGGGTAACGCCCATCGATTCTCTCTTTGCAAGGGCGGCATTGGCGTCCTCTACTGGTGACAGCAGCTACACCTGCGGTCCTGGAAGCCCATGCTCTAATGGAGCCTGCTGCGGTTCCAGTGGCTGGTGCGGCTATGGCCCCGTGTATTGCGGTGACGGCTGCCAGTCCAACTGCGACGCCGTGGCTGAGTGCGGCGAGTATGCTGCCACGGCGGGCAAGACATGTCCCTTAAATGTCTGTTGTTCCCAATATGGATTCTGTGGGTAGGTAACAATCCATTCGATTTGTCTTCTTTCGAGGAAGATATTGAGACACTGGCCGTCTGACTCCCTTCAAAGCACAACCGAATTGTTCTGTGGCGCGGGATGCCAGTCTGGCTGTACCTTCTCGGAGCCAAGTGCGTCGGGGAGTAATGTCCAGACGAGGATCATTGGCTACTGGGAGAGCTGGAACACAGATCACGCCTGTGGAACCATGCCTGCTGGCTCGATTCCCGTCAGCATGCTCACGCACCTGAACGTGGCGTTTGGCTACATTGACCCAAGCTCGTACAAGATCACTGCCATGGATGGAGTCAACTCTGATATTTATCGGAACATTGGCAATGTGAAGGCCCAGAATACCAACCTCAAAGTCAGCATCGCGTTAGGTGGCTGGACCTTTACTGACCCTGGCGCATATCGGTCTGTCTTCACGACTATGGTTTCTTCGCCCTCACTGAGATCCACCTTTATTACTAACCTCCTTGGATTTCTCGATGAATATGGATATGACGGAGTCGGTAAGTGCATGCTCCTAAATAAGTTTGACTGGCAGTTTCACTTTGAATCGTTGCACTGGCTGGGCTTGTCTATCGTTCTGAGATTATTCAGACTAACTTTGTCCAGACTTTGATTGGGAGTATCCCGGTGCTGACGATCGTGGTGGTAACTCCGACGATGGAGCCAACTATACGCAGCTTCTAAAAGAACTCAAGACTGCCATCGGCGCATCAGGAAAGCAGTACATCGTCACGTTCACGGCTCCAACCTCATACTGGTACCTACGCCACTTTGACCTGGCCAACATGGTCCAGTACGTGGACTGGGTCAATCTCATGTCGTATGACCTTCACGGCGTATGGGACAGCACCAACCCGATTGGCAACCAGGTGTTAGCACATACCAACCTGACAGAAATTGACGACGCTCTTGACTTGGTGAGTCTAGATTTGACTTCATTCATTCGATATGAATCTTCCACTTCAATCAACACCCAAGGTTTCTTTCTCATTTTTCGGCCCGGATAGCCATTGAGCTGTCACAATCTGAAACCGTATGATACTGACTCTGCTGTGCTTGTGCTAGTTCTGGCGCGTCAACGTCGACCCTTCCAAGATTGTGCTAGGCCTCGGCTTCTATGGGCGATCATTTGCCCTCAGTGATTCATCCTGCTGGCACCCAGGCTGCGCCTTCAGCGGTGCGGGCACGGCAGGTGCCTGTACTGCCACTCCGGGAATCCTGTCGTACTATGAGATCAAAGACATCCTGGCCTCGACCGGAGCATCAGCGTATTTGGACGAGAAGGCTGCTGTTTGGTATATGGTGTACGGCAGCAACAACTGGATTTCGTATGACGACGCAACCACCTTCAAGCTCAAGATTGACTTCGCCAACAAGAAGGGACTGGGAGGCTTGATGGTGTGGGCTGTCGATCTCGACGACCCAAGCCTCGACGCGCTCAGGTCTATCTCCGACTCGGCTTACATTGATTCCAGCTCTAGCTCCCCGCCCGTCGATCTTACGAAGATCTTTCCATCGCAATATATCCCGTCAAGCAAGGCTTCAAAGTATGGTCTCGTCAACATTGGCTCGGCAGCAAGCAGTGGTGAGACGAATCCTGAAAAGACGGGTATGGGATTCTTCCTAATCACCAGTGATTCTTATGCTACAACGTCACTGCGGAAGCGTTCTGGCGACCCGGAGCCCTTTACCTTCATCGACTGTCCACAGCATGTCCTGGACCGGCCTGTGGATGAGCCGCAGACTGCCAGAGTGGTCTGCCTCAACGAAAATGTGGAAGATTGTTTCCGGATTATGGAAAGAGGTGTCGAGGGGACAATGATAGAAATGCCAGACGAGGTATGTCTTACTTCAGAAACCCCTTTTCGCGTATATTCGAAACCAGAGCCCTGACAGACCAATTGTGACAGTGTGCGCCCAACTCCATTGGCAGAGCTATTTCTCTGACGCGGGCTCCTGGTAAGAAGCATACATCACTCGCTCAACAGGATTCGTGGCGTCCTCTGACAATCCATTGCAGACCAATATGTGCCTGAGGAGATCCAAAAACGGAGCCCGACATCTGAGGTCTACCACTTCACCTTCGACTTCAATCTGGACTTGATGCGCCGCGATACTAACCAAACCAGCTTCCGCATGGATTACAGCAACTATGGCGGCTACTGGGATAATGCTGTCAACTCGGATGGAATCCAAGATACCTCTTCCAAGTCTCGCAAGCGCTTTTTCGCGCCAACAATCTTCGACTGGAAAGACCAGTACAAAAAGCTGACCTTTCAAGATGTCAATTACAGGAGTACCCCTCAGAGAGTCGCTGTGGACATGAGCAAAGAGATATTTTGGGAAACGGCGGACTCAGTACGTGACGCAACCTACATTCCATTACGTTGTGGTCGGTGCACTAACCACTCTTTCATTTGACAGTGTGATTGGGAGGGCACAGACTATGGTGATGGGATTGGCGCGTGGGTTCAGGGCAATGTGGATGCCCAACTGTACTATGGCTACACCATTGTCGTAAGTTCAATATCGAGCCGCATATTATTCGGCACCCCTCTCCTCTATCATTGACGGAGTCTGATGGAATCACCAGGGCGAGCGGACATTGCAGGGAGATATCGAGTGGGTCCAAACCGACGGTTTCCTGTCCGCGTACGGCTCGATTGATCTAAATTTTGTGCTCGGCGGCATGGGCAACTTGGACATCTCTCTTGCTGGGAAGAGCAATCCGGCCACCAACAAGGGCAGCAAGGCCAGCCTCGGTGGAAACACCATCACGGCCAGCGGTACGGGCTACAGCATCACTTTCAAGCCGTATTACGAGCTGGACTACACCTTCTCGACGATGAATGGTACCACGGCGGGAGATTTCAGTGCTGCTGGTATCGACTTTAGTGGCCTCATGACAGCCCGTGTGATCTCTGACATGGGTGACTTTGTTGCTTACTACCCGGCAACTGACTCGGTCGACTCAGACAACGACGCTCGAGACAAGAACAAGGTTTCCATTGGATCGAATGATGTGCTATATAGTACCAACGGGGGAGGGTTCGCCGCCATTGGCTCATACCTCAGGCTGGGTGTTGATGCCAGCGTTAGTGGCTGCAATGGAGACTTCTGTTTTTCAGACAGTGTGCTGCCGGGGGTGAGTGTCACCGCTTTGAATCTCTGGATGAGTCTTTCTCTTCCTGGATTCGTTATGCTAACACGGTAACACAACAGATACAACTAACTTACAACAATATGGCTCAATTTGGATTTCAACCGAGCGGCTCCGACCTATCATGTTCCAGTTACTTGGTCTCGTGAGTGGTTATCATCATCGTTCTGCGTCAGCGGAAGCCGGAAGCGAGGATATTGTGAGGGGCCATGGCTGACCACTAATTCTTGATCAGGACGGACATATTCTCTTCCTACAGTGATTAGTATGTCCCTCAAAGGCAGCGAAAAAGAATCCAACAGAGAAACAAGAGACGCTGACATGGAATTTGTGATACACAGCGACAGCGCGAAATGGCCTTTGCAATCTTCACACATACAACTGGCGTCCGATCTGGTGAGCCTCCCCTGCTCCCATTCCCCCTCTCAGCACTAAAGTCTTCATGAGTTGCTAACCGGCCTGCGCTTTCTCCCTCATCCAGCAAGAGCCGTCTAGTGGCCAAGTCTGCTTCGCGAACTCAGACGCGTCTCTGAAAAAATCAGAGACCAGTGCCGCTGAAAATGGTCTCCATGAGCGTGCTGGTGGCAAAGGCAACCCCTTCGGGCTCTCAGCCGGCGCTGCGATGTCGGTCGGCGCCATCATGTCGGGTAAGGTCGACAGCAACTTGCAGGACAAAGTAGAGAAGCTGTTCGGCGCAGCAGTCGACGCCATCACGTGCAAGCAATGCATGAGCTGCTGGTCGGGTGAGGAGAATGAGTCGAACCCTTGCTGTGGATGCGTAAACATGGACTACGAGTACGGCCTCAGCGACAGTAAGTAGCTTCAGGATACATTTTGAACCTCTTTGAGAATAAGCAACCCCTATCTGTGGCGTATGACCGAAGGGCCTATCAGGCTGCGGACTTTTGAGACAGACTTTTGGTACACTGTGGTCAGGTTCTGCATTAGTTCAAACAAAATCAATTCCTTGGTGCTTTGTTTGCTAACTCCTTTTGCTGCAGTGCCGAGCTGTCCCGAATGCGACACTGTCAACACCGACGGTGAAGACTCGCCCGAAACTGGCACCGCCACTGTGAAGAAGCGGGATCCAATTGAGGAGAACGATTACTATGAACAGTTGGAGGGTGAGGCTGCGTGGGAGCTTGACGACGACGAAGACCAACAGGGCCATTCCCTCGCCAAGCGTGTGCGCGGCACGGCCACCAGGTCGATCAAGGAAGTGAAAGTCTGCGACGTTACGGTCCAAATCAGTGGCGATGGAAAATATCCGGCCTTCCCGAATGATCCGAGCTGGCCTTGGGATGGCATCGAGAACAATGCGTACGCTGCTGTGAGCGCATACTGGGGCAACACGTCGGCCGACTGCGCCGACTGGTCTGTGGGGCAGGTGATGCCGGCTGACATGAGAAACGAGCCCACGGGAAGAGAACGTGCAAAATATGATAGTAAGGCCTGCTCCTGTCTCATCACATGCCTCTGCCACCCCTCTCTTCGTATTCCTAGGTAATGCAACAGGGTTTTGTTCATGAGTATTTGCTAACAGCCTTGTGTTGCAGCGGAGCACGTGTTCGAGGGCCAGCTGATTGGGGAATTTTTCAGCACATGGCTTCCAGATGGGAAGATCCGGAACCAAAAGCCGAACCCTACCAACCCAGAGCAAATCGCGCCCTGCACATGGACCAATACCTTCGTGACGGAGCCTGCTCGTACCGTCTGGACCAACTGGAACCAAAAACCAATTTCGTTCGCTCAACTCCTCCTGCAGGAACTCGGCAATTTTCACAACCTGGACCGCTTGACAATCATGCTCAGAAGGCCCAACCAGGCGAAAGGAAGGGTGAGTGAGAGGCCTGCGCGGCTCAAGCCTGTATAAATACGTTGCTAAATGCTGACTATTTGGACCCTATAGTTGTTCTCGGGCATTGAGCCAACGAAAGAGAGCAAATATCTGGGGATGAGCTTCGATGCACAGCTCCAGGCTACTAAAGAAATGGGTATGTCGGCGTTCTTCAAATAAAGTTCATTCCCGCATCTCGAATGACTCCCAGAACCCTTTCCCACCTCCACCCCCCGGTCACCTAATTTCCCCTCAAGCCTGGTTTTCTTTCCTTTTCGTCGGTGTATTCATGTGTGTCCCGTTTCCGCCTGGTACCCCGATTACTTTGCCGCTTTCAACTGGAGCAGGTTAAGGACATTGCAACTAGGCAAGAGACTGACGTGAGCCAAAATACACAGGCATGATTTTCAACTACTTAAACAACCCAACTGTGTGGTCTAAGTTTTGTGACACCTACGAAGCAATTTATCACCTGATGGCCCAGTTCGACGTTTGGTATGCCGTAAGTTGTCATTCCTCTCCATGCCCCTTCCCCCAACCCTCATTCGATCCATCTGCCCATAGTAGCCATGCATGTCGTCGGCGTAATCAAGATATAGCAAGCGAGGCTCACGACGTGTTTCTCTCCAGACTATGGCCAGCCACTCCGGTTACATCGAGGACATTATCCTGACGAACGAGTGGAAGAAATACATCAACGAGGTACTGAGCTCGATGGTCCTTCGATCAGAAGGAACATTTTGGAACATGTTTAGCAACGTGAGGTAAGGAATTAAGCACCACTTTCAATAAGTCATTCTCTTCCTGAATATAGTATTACGGCTACTGACCATTTGTCGTTGCTCTCTTTTGCACAGACACACGTCCGGCAATCGGCAGCGCGATGATTTTTACTTGTCAAAGTGGCAAACCAATCTCGATTACAACTTACCACTTATCAGAATTACCGGCACCTGCCCGAATCTCTGATCTTCGGGCACGTCTCTGAACAAATAATGGTGAGACAAACAGACTAATCACATGGAGCCCCCTCACGGTGGAGGCGCACCGATACGCACGAAGCCATTCGCCTGGATTTTGGATTCACAATTCTGCATCATGCAGTAAATCTTTCTGTTGGGAGGTTTATTGGCCAAGCTGCCCATACATTTTATCACCATTTAATACCGTTTGTACGATATAATCTTGAGTGTTTGGCTATGCAATATTGTTCGATAAAATTGAATTAAAGTTTTCAAACACTGCATTGCATCATTAAGATTTTCTGATATCTATCCAATGTTAATATGTACTGTGGTAACCAGTAAGCTGTTTCCGTCGATAGACGTCAACAGACTCTGTGCGGGAATTGTGCAGGAAGTTGGGCAGTAGAATTTGATGCTTGGTGTCTTCGCCATGATAATCAGTACCTGCTACGATTTGATCAATCATATTCATTGCGTCGATTCCAATCACAAACATCCTCTGTCAACAGTTTGTTTGAATAGAGATTGAATGAAAATAACCGAGAGATTTCAAATATTCAACATACATTACTTGGGAACAGGATGTTACAATTTCCGTTATGTCAAAGGTTGTATCTTATCAAACACACCGAAGTAGAATTCACGTCTCTCTCACTGCCCCCGCTGCCAAATTATTGAAATATTCGAGGTCTCCACATGAGAAAGGCTCGGACGGATACGTCAATCCATGAGGCGATCTGCTTGACGGTCAGGGCTTGATATGTCGTCTGCTTTTTCACCCATCTCTCTCCATCCTCAGCCCCTTCAATCCACCACAAATCCGATGCGAGGACCGCGAATCATCGCCACGAAGTAACGACACGCCGATCCCATTCAGTCGGTAAGACCCAAGGTAAATGGAACTCTGGGTCCAAGGAATCCCTGAGGACTCCGCCCACACCTTGTAATATGTAGTCACCGGTACCCCGGTCAGTTCCGAATGGATTAGGCCCATCATGATACAGAAACTGCTCCACAAGTTCGTCGCCCCATACCCCGCGCCTGTGAGGCAAAGACCAAGCGCCTTTAGGCACGCCGATAATGACACGCGGTCTCTGCTCAGCAGGCCGGTCACGCCACCCGAGCTGGTCGCGCATGCCATCGAGGAGGTCCCGGTAGCTGCCCTCGAGCCAGATCAGGAAGCTGAGCTCCACCGACCGGAGTGTTGGCGGCAGGGCGGCAAGGAACGAGAGCAGGTCGTCCTGCCGCACGTGGAAGCGAGAGAGCCCGAAGTGTCTGAGACGCGCCCAGTTGTCGACGGGGAAGATGTCACGCAGCGGCAGGGTGTAATTCTGAATGGGATCTTCAACAAGGTCAGTCGTAAGCCTGACGTGCTCGAGGCCCGGCGCCTCCGCCAGCGTCCGCCGCAGGCAGCCGCTGCGAAACGCCCGCCAGTCCTGGTTCTCGACTCCACCGACTGCTAGGGCAAGGTCGAGGTGCCGGAAGTTGGGTTGCCGGAGGGCCGAGGCCAGGTCGCGCTGCTCGGTACACTCCTCGTCGAAGATGTGCGCGTTGAGGCCTGTAAGGAGCTGGTTGGCGTCGATTATGATCTCAGTAATCGCCGGCTTCCGGTACTGCTCTGTTTGTTCAGTTTGACCGGCGTTGGCCACAGTACCGGCAAGCGTCCGCGTGACTATACGGAACGCACGCCATGTGTCCTTCTCACTCTCTGAGGAGTCCTCCCAGAGCTTCTGCTCATACTTCTCTATTGGCCATGTGTACGGAACTGGGTAGGTGAAACTCCGTGGAAAGGCCCGAATCATAGGCGTCTCGTAGAGCGGCCTAAACAAAAGGCCATGGGCTGCAGGAGTGATAGTGATGCGCCGTAGGGCAGGGAAGTGCTGCAGTCCATACTTAAAAGCTGCCTCATCCGCGTCCGTAGCGAAAACCTCCTTTTGCTGGTGGACAAGCTCTTGGTAGTATCGCCATGAGCGTTTCCTGAGTGAGGTATTGTCGGCTAGCTTTACGCGGGCTACCTCGTCTGGACTACACATGCCGGGCCCCTTGTGGCCCTTTGTATCAAAGAGACTGTTCCGACATCCAATGAAGAACCAACGCGGATCTACTACTCGTTAGCCTCCTGGTGCGGATCCTAAATTAATACATTCTAGAACATCCAAAGGACAAAAATCGGGGAACTGTAGCAGGAGAAGAGTGATACTGACATTGCTCCTCATCATCGCTGTCCTCGTCGCTGTCCTCATTCTCATACTCATCGTCTTCCCCCCATGTAGGCATATCATCATAATCTCCTCTATCATCAAGTTCATCTACAACGTCTTCACCATGCAAAGTCGGATCGTAGAATTGGCTTTGATAGTCATTGGATCTTCTCTGGATCAGCCCCTCCTTCAGACGCGCATCGTCCCAGATGATCTCAACAACCCCCTCGCGGAGAACCTGATGATCAGCAATAGACCGTAGAACTTCGATATTGCGCGGGTTTGCCGACAAGAAGACACGGTCCAAACGCAGCGGCGAGATGGCACACAGAGCCTTGCAGGTCAGCCGGAGGCTCTTGATGTCGCGGTTGGACAAGTAGGACGGGATGGTCGACGATATCTCGGGCGGCAGCTGCAAAAGCCTGCTTAGGACGGGAGCCATGATCTTATGAACATGAGAAACGAGTGCAGTTAGGTCCTGGTCGTGACGTGCGATGGGGGTTGTGATAGTTATGACGATGATTTCAGTTTAGGTACCCTGGGAATCAGGCTGGGATGCAGGAGAGGGGCTGAAATTACAGGGTGTGATAGCATTATGTACTAATTGTTAGCCAGCTGTTAGTTGGTTCCGAGGTTGTTAGTTGGTTGTCAGTTGGTTGTTAGTTGGTTGTTAGTTGGTTTTGGCCTACCAGGCATTTCACTAACTTCAGACGCTGGGTGCATCCCTTCAGGTGCTGCAGGGGCTTCACTTCGGTTAAACTCTACCTAGGTACCCTAACCTGAATCCTTAGAATGCTACTGATGCTGATTTGATTTGCTGCATCTTTTCCGCGGGTTAGGCTCAAACCAAACAATTCAGCTGCGTCCCAGGGTCCAGGTTAGGGTCGAAAGTTTAACCGAAGTGAAGCCGCCAAGACGACCGCATCAGATGCTTGCCTACAGGGGGGTAGATTTCCGTTGATCCTGTGGCCTCGCACGAGGATACTAGCAAAACTCATATGCTTCTCGATCTAGAGGACGATAGTTTGAAGGCAATCAGGCGGGATGTCTCCACGTTGAGGCCCAGACGGGCAGGTTTTGCGGCGAATTATTGGGTGGTGTAAGCTGGGGGATATTAGGTTGAAGCCTTTAGAGGGTTAGGGGCACAGCTGCAAGCAACACAGCATGACCTGGGGGGGGGGGGGGTTACTTCGCTTGATCCTGACAGCGGCAGTGCTCTGTGAGGTGAAAATGCAAGCGGGCACATCGATCTGCAAAAGTCGCGCGCTGCGCAAATTTGGCTTTCTGTGCATGCCTGATGTATATACTCACATGTGCACCATGGTATCCTTCAGGGAGATGAAAGGATTACTTGGGCCCAACGGGAAAAAAGTTTGTATAGAGCTGTGGCCTGCGCGACAGTATCATCGACGACTGGATGGTGTGTTTCGATGAGGTCGGAGATGGGCTTCATAGGTGGACAGGGGAAAACGCGATTCACGTAACCGACGGTGAAACACTATGATTCGATTTCGAAAATAGAGTGTATGCAACATATCTACTGAAAATGTAAGTCACATACTAGCTCCAGAGGTCGCTTTCCATACCAGGAATCTGGCGGTGGCCGACGACGTCAAAACTTGCGAGCAGATCATCCACCCCTTTCTTCTTCTCGGCCAAAAGTCCAAGCAACTCGCTGTTTTCCACCGCTCTATCAGGTGCTCTTGCTCCAGGAATGTGTTCGTTTCCAAGCCAACGCAACCTGCGCAGCGGTGACACCTTTGGTGTTGGCAAAGGCTTGGATCTCGTCAACAAGCTTCGGATTCTTGTCGAAGTGCTGTCGTTTTGCATGTCTTTAGCCACAAATTCCCAACACGTATGTAACCACACTTTGGCCCACCACAGGCTCAACTCATGTTGCTTACCTCAGGTTGGAAACGACCGAATATATGACGGGTGTCTCCTTCTAGAACATCCTCGGACTTCTTGAAGGCGCCACTCCACAAACCGTAGTCAAGAGGGGCTTAGGTCAGCAGGGAGATATTGCACCCCCGGGGCCCTTAGCTGCCGCGGCCACGCCATTCTAAGTGAGCATCTCGGTGTTCCACAGCGAGAACTCGATCTCGGCGTACCGCCGAGGATCTGGTTGCACTCGTCCCAGCCAGCATGCAGGCCGCCACGAGTACATGTGGGCACAACGTTAACCGGGTCGAAGCAGGCCCTGATGAACAAAGTGACCTTTGCGGCGTCCTCGGGGTATTTCTCAAAGTAGCGGCGCAGTAGTGACAGGCCGGCCGTTGGTGGCTCGGGTGGCATGCCGTACAGAGGACGAGGACCAGATGGTGGCGCCGTTCTCAACGGGGGCTTTCATGGTGCTAAAAGCCCGCTCATCGGGTGTCTTGGTAGGTCGCCATGTTAAGCCCAGTAGGCCAAATCCGGTGTGAGGCTGGTTTAGCGATACAGGCATTTCTGACATGTGGTTAGCCTAGTGCACGGCAATGTATTTGTGCAGGGTCGAACGGAGTAGACTCACTATATGCGTGTCCAGGCAAGAGCATATATTGTAATAGAAGGGTTTCGCAGATATATAGACTCACTAGAGAAATCCAAACGCCTTATATTGCTAAATATGGTAATAATTAGGAAGGGTGAGGCTTGCGTATAACTGCTGCTCCGCCGCATCTTTTATTCGCGACTGAAGACCTATGCTTCATTGTCCTGATCTACTGCCCGGCAGATGCGATGCCGGAAAGCAGTCTTTTGCTATCACTCTCCATTGTGAGCCTCCGGTATTCGAAAATAGCTGCTGGTATCGTGACCACTCTGCAGCTGCCTCATGCGAGAACGGTTACACAGCGGTAACATGGAATGGCGGAGTACATAGCTTGGCGCACATCTTGAATGAGTTTAGTTTGGGGGTAATGATGGCGAACTCCACCTTAGCACACAGCACTAGCTGCACAGGCAATGGTCATGGTGTTGTTGCGGAGGGGTGGAGATAAGCATGCGTTTGCTTTTTACGAACGGCGCCGTCGGCGCGGGGTGACCTGCCCAAGGCACCAGCAATCCCGGAGGGCGAGCAACAGTCACTCGAGAAAGTAACAATTCTATAGATGGCAACGGTTTATCTCTTCTAGTAGAAAAGGATGACAAGAACGGAAAAAACGGTCAGGAAGGAAGGTTAAGAACGGAGAAAAGGTCAAGAAGAGAGAAAAAGGTCGATGACAACCAAAAAAAAAAAAAAAAAAAAGGGAAGGTACAGAAGACTATTCTAAACAAGGCCATTGGATCCTATGCGAGAATATATGAGAGTGCTTCCTGGAAGCAAGTTGAAGTGTTAAGAAAATAGACGGAGAAAGAACCGTTGCCGAGGGTTGCAATCTTGTTGCCTATAGAATTGTCAATCCTTCGAATAACGGCGGAATCCGATCCTATGCTCAAGACGAGACTCCGACGCAGTAGGCATATTCACCCCAGAGCCCGCCGCAATCCGGAGCCGCAGCCGGGTTCCTGTGTGAATGCCGTCAATATATGGATCTACGATCAGTGAGTGCTGGGACAACATACCATTCATAGAACTGCTCCAATGTGATGCTGTACTTGACCGAAATATCGTAGCAGAACAGCCCGTCCCCAGCTGATGATTGAGTTAGTTTTTTTTCCGTCAGACACGATAGGCAGACAATCTATTTACCTATGTGCCAGCTGTTGCAGTTTACCGCAATGCCATCTTGGGTTGGGCCGGGAGCCGTAGCGGTTGGCTGCGCAGCGCTGGTTGTCGGGGCTGAAGAAGAGCAGTCAACGCGTCAGCAAGCTGTTCTTGGACACTGAAAGGCATTTCAGGGCTCGTCACTTACAGGAAACAGTCGTAGTTGGACCGGCTGTGGTGCTAGGCACAGAAGTGGAGTCGTCGGCGTCTGGATCCGGAATAATATCGTCCACGCGGATGCAATAGCGATATCCTGCCAAGAAAAATCACGAATCAGTCCTGTCCAAGCCTTTGGCGTCGTATTCGCGGGGAGGAGGTCTTACCAGTCCACAGATTGCCACATTGCGCGCCAACAGCAGGGTTCCTTCACGAATGACCGGTCAGTCAATGTCGACACGGGAAGAAATTCAGACCTTTGTAGGTTCTGGGACTTACCATGCATAGAATTGCTCAACGGTGATCTCATTCCGGTCAAGGACGTTCTGGCAGGTGATCCCGGACACAACGCTCATGTAGTCTTTGCAATCAGCAGTCGCGCCGTCCTACAGTAACGCGGTGCATCAGTTAGTCTCACGCTCAGAGGTGCCCGCCCTGCAATGACAAAGAAGGCTTTTGATATGGCGACAATACTAACCCTAATTGGAAGTGGTGTGTGTGTGTTTCAACCGTCTGGGTCACCGTGTAGCTTGCTCCGTTCCACTGAGACACGCAGTAACGATAACCAGCCTGCGGTGCGCAGGCCGTCGAGTTCGTCTGTAAAGATGGGTTCCTTTGGTAATGGGATCGCGTTAGCCTCTCTCTACAGCCAAAGATCTGATGAAGGAGTAGGTTGCAAAAGGCACTCACCAGTTCTCTAGTTGAGCCAGACTGATGGACCAACCGGAGGCGATGGCGTCACATGCCGAGCTGAAGAAGCTTTCCGCAAGGTCAAATGACGGTTTTAACGAATCACCGTCGGCGTAGACGAAACAATCTGTTCGCGTGCCCTCAGCCAAGGGTAAGAGCACAGGTAGACCGGTGATTGCTGGCGGGGTGTAGGTCGCCTTTGGAAGACTGTCGTATGGTACCGTTGAATAGGTTTCAGTTGGGGGGACATAGTTGGGATGTCCAGGGTATAGGTCGACTGAACCGACAGGCTTGACGCAATAGGAATAGTCTGCCTACAGGTTTGTACAGCTGTAGAGGTAATTGTCAGGCCGACTCATTCACAGAAATGGTTTTCGAGGGTTGAGCCGCGTGACTTGACTAACTTGGAGTTGATATGTGGATTCAGGAACAAGAAGTCCTCTAGAGATATACTGTATTTGACGACCAGCTTGTTGCAGTAGTCGCCGGAGAGCACCTCATAGTACAGCGCACAATGATCAGTCGTATTGGGTGCCAAATTGCCGGGCACTGGCGCCGCTGTAGCAGAGGGCACCGACGTTGTAGTTGCAGTTACGTTCGGCACGACATAGTCTGGCTCCCCGGGAGGCGTGACGCAGATCGAGTCGCCAATGGACTCGTTCAGAAAACGGCACGAAGAGCCCAGAATGGGATTCCCTGACAGCAGAATTAGGCAGGGCCCTCATGTAAAAGGCTCGCCACGGAATTGAGGAGGCCGGGGGGGGGAGCGTCTTACATGTGTTGACCTGGACTTGGCTAAGCCCTCTCTCACTCGCAATGCTGAGGCACGTGTCGTTGGCTTGGACCGTGTACGTGGAGCACTTGTTTTGAATGCACAAGCCTCCGCTTGTGGGGAAATTTGCACAGAAGGCATCAAGGCCGTTGTCGTAAAGGAGCCACGCCGTACCTACACCTTGTGATTCAGAGATGGACTGGCACGTATCACCTGCTTGCACAGTGTAGAAGGTCCCGCTGCAGTTCTTTGTCGGGTCTGTTGGAGTGGGCCTGTGGTGAGGGAGTCAGTACGCAGTAGGATCACACGACCAACATTGGAAACCGTTGACTTACGAGGTAGGAAATGGCGTTGTCGAAGTTGCCAGCGGGAAACCGGTCTTGGAACAGCTCGAGGTCAGAGAACTGTATTTGGACTGGAGCAGGAATCCATCGTTGATGGGAGATCCGGCTTGAAACTGCAGTTGTTTGATAACACAATTGTCACAGAGATCCACAGCCTGTTGTCTGCCTGAAAGATGCGTTAGTAACAGATTAAAAAAAATAAAGAAAAAAAATTGAGAGACAGTTGAGAGCAGCTTGCTGCTCCTTCCAAAAGACAAGGAGGGTTTTTGGAGATACCTTCTACAGCTGAAGATCCGTTGCTACTGAGCCTGATGGGAGCAGCCACGTCGCCGTCGGCGAAGCTCTTGGAGACAACGCTGCACCATCTGCCCTCATCCTGTATGCAAGTCCTGTTGAAATTGTAGAACAAGATCTCTGGAATGAAGGAAGCGGGAGCCTCGCGGGTTTCCTCGATTAGGAACTTGTCTTGGTCGCTGCAGGCAGCCTCAACAGACGTTTGATACTGCGTCAAGGACAAAGCGCAGTCCGCCGTACAGGCCTCTTCAAGCACATCAGCAGGCTTGTAGACTCCAGGGAGGAAGCTGCCGACTTGTCTTGCGCAGTTGACGTCGGCTGTCAGCGACGAAACGCAGTTGGCAGATAGCGAGTCACTCGGTAGCGACTTGGAAGTGATCAGCTGGACGGCCACCACAACTGTCACCAACTGGGATACCCAGAAGGGTAGAAAGGAGCACGATTTCAACATGATTAAACGAGCGGAGGCGAAATGGAAGCCTCAAGAGACATGGCGAACGCAGCAGTTCGTCACTGATTGGAACGCGCGAGCTCTCGACGCAGAGATATATATGGAGGTCTTGCACGCTGCACCTGTGTAATACCACTCAGACACACTCCCACAGCAACACAGTGCACAAATACAAGAATCCATGGAGACCAAGGGCTTTGTTGGGCTCCCTGACCGGCGATAGAGCTGCTTACTTCCCGCTACTCTGGTTGACTCTGCGGCATTTGCTGTGCCTCCTGACTATTTACTTGGCGGCTCCGTTGATATTTCCGAGAGTAAGGCCTAAGGCCATAACTGACTAAACGGCAAAGCCATACTGGTTGCAATGGAGGATTCGCACAGCTGATAGCTGCAGCGAGAAAATTCAGGTTTCCACAGATTGATTGCTACGCGGCGCAGTGTTCACCGACTTGGCGGCAACCTTGTGGTCGAATCGCTGTGATAAGAAGCGTCGCCTGACCACTGTTGGAGGAGTGCAATCTTAAAGTTGTCTTGTAGCCGCGGTTGTTGGTGATCCTGTCCTGGCTGCGTAGTCTATTCATGCAGGTGTTGGTTATGCTGTGCTGGCTGCATACTCTCTTCATGCAGGTACGACTCAGAACTAGACCATATGTAGAGGAGCTATTTCTGCTACAGTAGTATCCAAGGATCGTACTGTGTCTGAGCCAAGAACACCAGGCTCCACATGTATGGACTAGGCCGGTAGGGATCAATACCTAGGGAGATCAAGTGGTCTAACTATGCCTGATGCCTATCGAAGAATCAACTCACACAAGAAAGTCGATTCAGTGACCCACACAATGCTAAGCCATGGGGGCCAGTCTGCTTCGATATTTCTCTCATTGAGTTTGGGCATATGAGGCTCCCGCCGCCGCCGTATTTGCTGCAGTTCCGCATCAACTTTGTCACTCCTGAACTTCACGCTCACTCTGAACCTGCCTTTTACCATCTTTTACCCATGGCACAGCATATTTAATGCTTTGTTGCCTCTACATTCATTTATCACTCCCCAGTCACTCGCTTGGTGAGCCGTAGCCCTCAACCATGGCTCGGTTCCATTCACTATATCTACTTGTGCTTCATGCTGCATTGGTGTCGGCTTTGCCCTGGAATCAAGCCAGACCATTACTTCCAGCTGATACACATGATGCTGGCCGCCAGCCCATCTGTGTACCGATCTCACCCGTCATCCGCTCCCAGGAGGACTTTGCTGCCAAGACCGGGTCCAAAGACCAAGTCTGCAAAAAAGACGAGTACCAAAGTCCTTCAACTTTGCCTCACGGCCTGTTCGCTCGCCAGTCCGACGACCCGTATGCTTGTGGCGACGGTGATCCATGTAGCAATGGAGCCTGTTGCGGCAAGACGGGCGTGTGCGGCTATGGTCCCAAGTACTGTGGGACCAACGGCCAGTCTCCCAACGACGTCTGCTGGAGCAACTGTGATGCCCACGCCGAGTGTGGCAGGTACGCTGAGGATCCCGGAACCGAGTGTCCGCTGAACGTCTGCTGCAGTCAGTACGGATTCTGCGGAACTATCGAGGAGTTCTGTGATATCACGGACGACGAAGAGACCAGCTGCCAGAGCAATTGTGCCCAGCCTCCGTCCGGGTCCTCAGGGGGCGACGTCCAGAAGCGTGTTGTCGGGTACTATGAGGCCTGGAACTACAAGAAGAAATGTATTGGGATGGGCATTCAGGACATCCCCGTCGGCAGCTTGACTCATCTGTACTACTCCTTTGGGTACATCACGCCGGACAATTATGACATTATTCCGATGGATGACGGAGCGCCCCCTCCAGAATCGACACTTACCGAGTTCGCCGGCCTGAAGCGGAAGAACCCTGCCCTGCAGGTCGTCATAGCCCTTGGCGGGTGGACTTTCAACGACAACGGAACCATCTGGCAGCCTGTCTTCAGCGACATCGTCTCCACCGAGAGTAAGAGGGCCAAGTTCATCTCGAACCTCAAGACTTTCATGACCCGGTATGGCTTCGACGGTGTCGACCTCGACTGGGAGTATCCCGGTGCTCCTGATCGTGGTGGGCACGAGGACGATGGTGTCAACTTCACCAAGCTTCTCAAGGAGATGAGGACTGCCTTTGACGACATGAGCGGGGGCCACAAGGAGATCACCTTCACGGCGCCCACCAGCTACTGGTACCTGCGGCATTTCGACATCAAGGCCAGTGCGGAGGCAGTCGACGCTGTCAACGTCATGGCATATGACCTTCACGGTATCTGGGACGCCAACAATCCCATCGGCTCCACTGTACTGGCTCACTCCAACCTGACTGAGATCAACCTCGCCTTGAACCTGTTCTGGAGAAATCAGGTCCCGGCGGAGAAGCTTGTCCTGGGCCTCGGGTTCTATGGCCGCTCTTTCCAGCTGGTGGACCCATCATGCTCCCAGCCAGGGTGCGTCTACAAGGGCGGCGCATCCCCGGGCCCTTGCACAAACAATGCGGGAACACTTTCGTACTCGGAGATCATGGACATCATCGACGAGCATAGCCTCACCCCCTACCATGACGAGGAGGCCGCAGTCAAATATATAACCTGGGGTGGCGACCAGTGGGTGTCTTACGACGACTTCAACACCTTCCAGCAGAAGATCGACTTTGCCAATGGTCTCGGCCTGGGCGGACTGCTGATCTGGGCCATCGACCTGGACAACAAGGATCTCGACGCCCTGTCTGCCGTCGTATACCCGGAGAGACTTGGTGCTCGTGCTGAGCAGGCCACGGCGGCCAACAACTGGGCAGATGTCGGCACCGGCCATTGTCGCGTCACCGACTGTGGGAACCCGTACTGCAACCCTGGTGAGATCCAGATCGACACGCAACAGTGCTCCGCCTACGACTTCTGGGACGACAGCTACGCGATCAGCGCCACCTGCTGCCCGCTCGCCTCGGCGCCCAACCCGGAGGACTGTACCTGGCGAGGCTTCGGCAACGTTGGCTTTTGCAACGGCCATTGCGAAGCTGGCGAGGTGGCCCTGCAGTCGTCAGTGTACAGTGACGACGTGCTCACTTGGTGCCTGGACGGAAGAGCCTTCCTTTGCTGTAAGGCACAGGCAGCCATGCCCGACTGCCGCTGGACAGGATGCGGTGGCAGCTGTGACTCGGAGGAAGACGACCTGACGTGGCGAGACAACGACTGCAGTGGCGACAAGAAGGACCGATTCTGCTGCAAGAAGGAGCAGAAATGGACCAACTGTGGCTGGCACGGCAAGCCGGGCAGTTGCTTCGACAACCACTGCGAGACTGGCTGGCAGGTGTCTCTCACCACCTCGTACCAGGGCGAGGGCGACGACTGTGGCTTCTGGCACAAGGACCGTGACCGCAGCTTCTGCTGTGACCCGCCAAAGGACAAGTCGCCCTTCCTGCCCGTGCCGCTCGAATACCTCTTCCCCAACCCGCCCTCCGAGGACGACGTAGAGACGGACTTTGACCTGCAGGTCGACCCGACCTACGGCGGCACCATCGATGTGCCCTTCCAGGAGACTCCTGGCAATGCGCCGTTCGGTTTCGTGGTCCTGGCCAGCCCGGACGAAATCCAAGTCTCGCTGGACAAGCGCGACGGGTCGCACTGGGAGATGTTTGACTGTTTCGATGCCGTCACCGAGGGGCAGCACACGGTCCGGATGCTGTGCACCGACCAGAGCGACGACTCCAACTGCGCCAAGATCCACCTCGGCCACGGCGCGCCGGGCACCATCATCCAGATGCCCCAGGGCTGCGGGCCTGGCAAGTACGCCGTGGCCAAGTCGCTCGAACCAAGTCAGAACCAGACGCTGCCCCGCCACCTGGTCCGCCGTGGCCTGAGCGGGGTCGGCACCGTCTATGACCTGACGTTTGATTATGACTTCAAGAGGGTGCCGCGTGACATGGGCAACACGCAGATGCGCATCGACTTCAGCAACGAGCCCGAGTACTGGGACAGGGTCGTCGACGAGCCGGCCAAGCGCCGAAAGACCAAGAGGAGAAGCCTTTCGGATGTCTCTGGGGACCACAGGCGCTGGCTGGAGGAGGAGTGGCGCGAGGATGTTCACTTTGGAGGTCTGACCACCGAAGAACTGCACAAGCGATGGTTTGGAGAGTAAGTCTCATCTTGATCCCATCCTTGATTGGTGTCACGGACCTTTTCTGTCTCAGGACATCAGCTAATATTGATACCCAGAGATGTCGTCGCATGGTTGCAAGGCCTCCTCAACGGCGTCTCAGGCGGCCTTGATCTCAGCCACAGCTACAGCGAAACCTTTATCCTGAAGATCATCGACCAGAAGATCACATGTCCCAACGTCGACGCAAAGCTCGAGGTGAAGGCGGAGACCAGCGTCAACGTGGACGTCAACTATGGATTCACACTCATCGCCACCCTCGGGGATGATGCGAAACTCATCGACCTGAGCAACTCGTACCTGTACTTCCGGAACAGAGGAGACGTCACGGCCAAGTTCACCATGGAGGCGGCCGCCACGGCCCACTTCGACACGGGCGACATACTCATGTTCTCTGCCGACAAGTTCGGCGCCGCCTTCGCAGTGCCGGGCATCGTCACCATCGGGCCCAACTTCAAGCTGTACGGCCAGATCGAGGGCGAGGCCACCATCGGCGTCAACTTTGAGGGCACGGCCAAGCTGGCCGAGTGGGACACACGCCAGACATACCCCGTGGCTAACGATGACTGGGACCCCGAGAACAAGGAGATCAAGAAGGACGGCACGCAGATCCTGCAGGCGCCAGAGTTCGAGTGGGGCTTCACGCTCAGCGGCCACGTCTCGGCCCACGTCAAGCCGACCATCACGTTCGGCATCGACTTCAACCAGGACTTCATCCCCATCCCCAGCTGCGCCGTCAACCTCGTGGCCGACGGCTACGTCACCTTCCACGCCGAGTACGAGGAGCCGGCGTCCTTCTGCTACGGCATCGACGCCGGCGCCGACCTCCTGGCCACCATTGACGCCCCCGAGCAGTTCGCCTGGGCCCTCCCGAGCTCCCCGTTCCCGATCATCCCCATCGACAAGGTCCAGATCTACCCCACCGACGGCAAGCGGGCGTGCTGGACGCCCGGGGGCAGCAAGCCCAGGCCCCGCGCCGCGCGGGAGCTGGCCGGCGCGGCCGGGAACGCCACCATGCCGGCCTCGGGGGCGCTGCACACGCTGGGGAAGCGGGCCCAGGTTTACGGGCCCCTCGTCCCGCGCATCGACGGCCTCCTCTGCCCCGGCACCATCGACCTCGATGAGATCCCAGACTGCCCGCTGTGTGGTGTCAGCAGCGGTGATGGCTCCTTCGCGAAGCGCGCGGAGGATTCCTGTCCAATTGAGTCGTGGACCGAGGAGAGGTGCCCCGCCGAGAGCAGCAGTCTTGCACGCCGAGCTGATTCGTCTGATCTCGCCCTGGAATTGAACGATACGGATGCTGGTGGGGAGCTCCACTGGCTCGAGAAGCGCATTGAGAAGATCCTCACGTGGGAGTACCTCGGACACATCGAGAACCTGCCTTGTGGACACTACGAGAGGTGCGGTATTGCCAAGGACCAGTCCGGCATATTGAAATGGTACGGACCGCGTGGCCTAAACAGCGCGAACGGTTGCAGCGTGAATATTGAAAAGCTGAGGGCGCCCGAAACTGACACTAGTCAGTTCGTCAGTAAGTACTTTCTTCTGTCCATCTACTCGTGTGCTCTTTACTTACATCAACACTAGACGAGCACGTGTACGAAGCCCAGCTCCTCAAGAAATTCATGGAGTTCCTGATCTACGGCCCCATGCCCGCCGGATACACCGCCGCCGCAAAGTCATGGGTGTCCGAAGTGCTCATCAACATCGCAGACGCCCAGGGAAACACGCATGGCCACCAAGCTCCAGGATGGGCGGAATCATGTCTCTTCTTCCAGATGACCCATGGCCTCGGTGGCAACCATAATAAGGCGGGCCTGGCCATTGCGTACGGGGCCATGAACCAGCGCAAGGAGACCTTCTTCGGAGGCGGCACGCCCAACTCGCTGCCGGAGCCGACCAACCTGAGGTCGAGGAGGTGGCACCGCTCCGTGCACGGCGTCTTCTCGTACATGCGGCACACGGACATCTGGCCCAAATTCCAGGCGTCGTCGCAGTTCATGGAGCAGGCGTGCCGCGAATTCGACCAGAGCTACAACTGGGGCAGCCGCCAGGACGAGGTCCAGCGGCCGGCGCGGCCCGTGACGAACCCCCCGCACCCCGAGCCGGGCCTGCGCGACCTCTACGTGTACTGGGTCGACAGGACGCTCGGCGACATCGAGGCCAGGGCCAGGGCGTGGTACGACGCCACGGTGCCGGCGTACACGGCGTCATTCGGCAGCGACAACGACGGCCGCACGTGGCTCGCCAACGTGCTCAACAACCAAGGGCAGATCTCGCCCACGACGCTCAGGTTCCCGCACAGCGGTGCCAGGCACGGGACGACGGGGCTCTGGGCCCAGAGTAATTTTGAGAGCCTGTGGTTGACGGGGCCCGGATATGGCGCCGCCGGGCCATTCTAGAACCGGAGTACACCGTAGATAGATAGATACTTTTGGATCAATAGGTGCCCTCTTGAAGCCTTGCTGGAGAACACTGGGGCAAGACTGCCGTAGAATTGTATTTGTCATGCCCAGCCATCTACTCCCCCCGCCCCTTTGCTCTGCACAGTGATGAAATCCGCGCGACCCCACCACCGGCAACGAGAATAATACCCATCACTACCACGTGGTCCAGCCCCGGTGGCGCGCGTCCTGCCAGGCCTCCTGCCAGGACTCCTGCCTGGGCACCCTCTCCCACAGCGTCATCTCGAGCGCGCGCACGCCGAAGTGCGGTCGGGGCAGCTCCCTGCCGTGGCCGGGGCTGTCCTCGGTCAGCGCCTCGGGCCGCACCTCCGTCTCGGGCAGCACGTCGGGCTCGCGCGGGTCCCCCGGGTCCTTGCAGTACCTCTCGTAGTCCTCGCGCGAGAGCGGGTCGAACTCGACGCGCGTCAGCAGCTGGTCGCCCTCGCGCCAGTCGGCCGCGTCGCAGATGAGCAGGAGCCCGTGGTACGGGAACTGCGACTTGTCGTGGGCGTACGAGGCGACCAGGCCCGGCAGGCGGCTGCCACCATCGTCGCCGGCGGAGGGCTGCGCGTCGCCGCTGGCTACCGCGTCGACCTGGGCCTGGTAGGTGCCGCGGGCGTCCTTCTCGGCGTGGTAGTGGGCTATGCAGTCATCCTGGCTGGCGTTGGGGAGGAAGTACAAGTCCAGGCGGTACTCGACGGAGTTGGAGTCGTAGATCGAGCCCCTGGTGAGCGTGTTGTAGAGCTCTGCGGCATAGCTGGTGTCGGGGGAGGCGTCTGGGTGCGTAAAGTAGAATGAGAAGCTGTAGAGGAATGGCAGCGGGCTCGAGCTCTTGAAGACGGTGAGGGCTGGCTGGCCGGCATGGTCTTCAAAGGGGATGACGTGGGTGCGTACGAAGCCTCGCGGCCTCTTTTGTGAAACCATTGTGGTGTGCTCAACGCAAGCGTGGGTGGCGAGTTGTTTGGGTCTGCTCTGCGCTTCTTTTTAAGACGCAACACAGAACGTTGGTGTGGTTGGTGGGTGAGCCAAGACACGGCTTGCAGCCTGGCGTGCGGGGTCCCTACAGTACAACAACCAGTGCAGCCTGGTCTAAGTCGAGTTGAGTAGCTCCAATTTGGCCCACCCCTGCAGGCCTGATCCACTAAAACAAGCAAATATACTCCGTACTCGTGTGCATTTTCACTGATACGTACCTCTACCGGTTCTGGTCTTGGTCTCAACTCCATCTCATTCTCTGGGATCAACTGACTCCGTGCTGACCCCGTAAGACTTTACCTTTCTCCTTGAATATCACATTTCACATTTGGTAAATAGAGATATTAACTAGATTCGCCGAAACTACCAACCTCATTGCCCCGTCCCTCACCTACTCATCTGCAGACTCAAGGTAGTATGATACGGGCAGAGGCGGCTGGGAGGTATAGGAATGTGTGGTTGGATTCATCCTTGTGTGGTTGCATATGCCGGGTAATTAGATTCCCAGCAGATGATATGGGAGTCCATGCTCCAGATGTTGCTTTCTACGGGTCCTCCAGACTGCTTAGATCATTTAAACCGGGGAAGTCCAGCTGCTCAATATCATCCTCCCGGAAGTCCATCGGCTCGAATTCAGGTGTGGACTCATCCGCTCGCTCCCCAACATCACCTCCCACCTGGGCACCCTCTGCCCTATCAGCATCAACTTCTTCGGTGGCGACAGACGGTGTTGGCGGTTGCATAAATTCCTCATTGGTTCCTGAATCGAAAGTGTGAGGCCCCTCAAAGGTGGCAGAACGTGGGTGCTCCACTGATCCCGAGGGCAAGCACTTTTTGCAGAGCCAATAACGCTCATCGTCGCACGTCTCGCAGCTGTACATAATACCTCGAGATTGCTATGGTGAACAGCAGTGATGATCAGCTAATATTTCAGCTTGTCTGGTGCCGGTGGACCCGAAGGAGAGATGAACCGAGCAAGAGGACAAAACAGAGAGAAAGGGGGTATAGAGAGTGACTCACAGAAAAACAGAAATCACAAAAACCACCCGAATCCAAATACACTGGCTCATCTTCGGACTGGCTTGAAGTACTCTCACCATCTGGTGTGAGGAGTTTGATCACCGCCTCATCGGCCTCACACCGTTTCGCCATCCTCAAAGGCGTGAGCTCTTCCGCCTCGCTGCCGCGGCCCATACGGAAGCGCACAGAAATATCTCCTCCGTTCTCAACCAAGTGCTGGATTGTGGCCTTGTAGTTCGGGGGCTCAGACCTTGTCCAGATCGGCCTGAAGTCATCCGTGGCTGTTCCTGACGCCCAGGCAAGCGGTGTCCACCCGTCGACATCCTCTGAGTTGACGTACCTCTTCTTGTCCTTGGGCGAGAGTTTCTGATGGATCGCCTTGACCGTCTGTGCATTTCCGAATTGCGAGGCCCAATGCAAAGCGTTCTTTCCGAAATTATCCGGAACCATGATGTCTTCGCCGTGCGCCAGCGCCACCGCCTCAAAGTTCCGGATGCCGTTGGCTGCCGCGAAGTGTACCGGCAGGCGCCCCAGGGGGTCCGGTGTGCGTATGGACGCCGCCTTGTCGAGGATGAAGTTGATGGTCCCCACACCAGCACAGAGTGCAGCAGCACACAGGGCATTGAACACGACGATGCCGCTCGTCAGTGATACGTCGGAGCCCTTGGCGACGAGAGCCCGTGCTATCTTTTCAGCGCTCTCGATGCGGCTTTCCGTGCCCTCGTCAGCGTCGGCTGCTCCTTGCAATGGCATACACGCCGCGATGAGCGGCGTGCTCCCGACGCACATGTTCTCCGAGTTCGCGTCAGCCCCTCGCTGCAGCAACAAGTTGACGAGCTCTTCGTCCCCGGACCCACAGGCAGCGTGTAGAGCTGTGCCGCGTCTGTGTGATTTGAGGTGGATGTCGATTTTCGGACGAGCTAGGAGCCAATTATGAACAGCCCTGGCCTGCGGCCCGGCTTCTGCGGACAGGATGAGTAGTGTGTTCCTACCGTCGTCTTGGCTATTGATATCGGCGCCAGCACGGACAAGCAGACGTATGCACTCGAGGCTCTCCTCGCTTGTGAAATCGCACGCGGCCAGCAGTGGCGTTTGACCAACGAACCCTCGCCGCTCAAGGTCGTTAGCCTCATGAAAATCGAGAAGAACCCGCAGGACATCAGGTCGGCTTTTCCAGGCCGCGAGGTGTAGCGGGCTATCGCCGACGTTGTTCACATCCGATAGACTGGCACCAGCCTCCATGAGCATTCTCGCAATCCCCTGGTTAGGAGCTTCACCAGTTGCGACCATGATCGGGCTCCATCCGCCATCGTCACGACGGTGCACGTCGAAATCTCTCCCGGGCTCGAGCAGCATCTTGACGACTTCAGTCTCCTCCAATGCGACAGCGCAATGCAGCAGGGTCTGATCCCACTTGTTGAGGAAGTTAGGATCCGAGCCTGCGTCTATCAACTTCCTCAGCTCGTCTATGTTCTCCATCGCCATCTGTAGCTGTGTCTGGCCATGGATGCAAACGAGGTCGAGAGGTGGCTTCTCGCGATGTCCAAGCAACTGGTGGACCACATCCCAATTTCGCTTCACGATGGCAATGTATAAAGCGGTATGGTTGCCCGAGTCAAGAGCATTGATGGACGCGCCCTTCTCTAGTAGCCATTGTACCGCGAATAGGCTTCCCGCCTGTGAAGCAACTATCAAGGGTGTTCCATCATCTTCTTGGGCTCTGTCGAGCTCCACGGGAGGATCATTATTCAAGAGGAGGTCAAACATACTGAGCTTGGTGTTCTCTGATAACCTTGTATCGTTTATGATCTCCACCAGCAGCGGGGGGTCCAAATTCTTATGATTCGGATCGGCCCCATGTTCGAGTAGCGCCTTCATTGTGTCAAGATCTCCGCTGTGCATCGCCGAGAGCCAGAGACACATGTCTCCATTCGTCGGTCCGAACTCGTTCGGATCTGCCCCGTGCTCGAGGAGGATGCGAACGGTCTTGAGATAGCCTCGGGAACATGCCACAGTAATGGGCAACCAGTCGTGCGTGGGTATGTCATCTTCTGCCCTCGGCTTGGGCTCTCTTCTGGGCTGGCTTGGGTTCGCACCAATGCCCAAAAGGAGTTCAATGACCGGCCAGCAACCTGTTAACGAGGCTGAATAAAGAGGTGTGTGTGGCTGTGGCCAGGTGAGCAGGGCTGGGTCTTTTTTCAGCAGGGACCGGACAATGTCCACATCGCCGTACGCGCACGCGGTAACAAGGGGAGAGAACATCTCCTTCGTTTTGACCCTGATGTCTGCATTGTTGCTCAGGAGCACGTCCACACTTTTTGGACTTCCGATGCGACACGCCAAATATAGCATTGATGGAGAGAAAGCCGACGAGGTGTCGTCCTGTTGTTTGCTGTAGCGCAGAAGCATGGCCAGCAAACGATCCATGTCAAGCCAGGTAGCTCTCCACAGTACCGGTGGAGGGAAGGTCAAGCTCTCCTTCTCCTTCACCAAAGCCGGCTGTTGCTCGAACTTGGAGATAATCTCCTCGGCAAATTCGATAGCCAACGTCTCGTTATTCGCCCGCACGGCCGAGGCGAGGCTCTCCATCGGTGGCGTTCGTTCTTTGTCTCGCCCAGGGACACCACGCAGACTCAACTTATTCGACGCACCGAATTCGGGTGCTGACTCCCACGTGCTCCAAGCAGACTCGAGAGGTCCCAAGAATGCTCGAGAGAAAGGGTTCGACATTGCCCAATAGACTTTCGACCACGCTTCATAGGGCCCCGAAGGGTCTCTCATCTGCTTTTCGACATTTTGTGGTACTTTAATTCGGGACAGATGGTGAGGCAGCGCCTGTATGGCGTAAAATAACATATTCTTTCCATCTGGGGCGAGAGGAGGCGTTATCACCTCTCCTGGCTGCGGTATATGATGCTCGTACTGCTGGAACAGGGCGTGGAGCCGCTTCTGTATTTCATCCAATCGAAGATACTGCAGTAAGACCTTTGCAGTCAGTCCCGGCGCCTGCTCTTTGAATTCCTTCAACTCGTCTGTGGATCCATCGACCAGTAGCTCGAGAACGTCGGGGTGGATGCGCAAGTGGCCTTGATCGAGGCTAGCAAACCCACGAATCTGTCTATCGAGTGCCCTCGAACATGTGCCTATTTCCTCGGCATCAGGCAGGCCCAGCTGCTTGTCGTGTGTGGTCCTACTGAAGGTGACAAGACCTGCGAGCTCAATTGATGTGACGGGACGTTGGGCACCGAGAATCCACGTGAAGACAAGCATGACTAAGTCTTGGTCCAGCGCAGATCGTAGGATGGCCCAAGCAGTCTCGCGGGTGGTGTAAGACGGATCAACCAGATCGATAGTATCGAGGAATACTGTGAAATTCTCTTTGGTTTTCTCGGCCGGCCATCTCGAGTACGTCGTGACCAGGCTCATTACGCTGGACAGTGTTCTCGGAGGCATTGACTGTAAACGTTGAAGACAATCGCGTACCCGGGCAATGCCAGATGGTGGCGGACACAACCACGCAAGTAAGGCGTTTGTTCCCCCCTCTGGGTCTGTGTCGGTCTTTGGCTCATCAGCCACCTCCCATTCGACAATGTTGACTTCGGACCACTCCTTCAGTTCTTGACGCAAGGTGTAAGCGCTGTACGAGTCCGGCCTGCTGGCCGTCACGATGATCTTAACCCTGTCTTCGGACCTGCTGGCTATCGCGCCGATCAAAGCCCAGAATCTTCTTCGACTCGCTGCGTCGCATTCGTCGAGCCCAAGAAGCACAAGTGGGCTATTTTCACCTATCCAGGCGTACGAGTTCAATGTCATTCTGCACAGATCTTCCTCGACCCAGGCGTTCTGTAACTTGTACTGGTCTTGCAGCTGGTCCTGGTGGTCTTGTACCACGCCCGGTCCCACTCTAAAGAAATGCAATATGGATGCGGCCAACATGGCTGTGATGGAATTCCTTGCTGGGTCAGAGGCGCAAAAGCGAAAGATGACACTCCGCGCATAGTACAATCCAATTGACTGCTGTCTTTTGATCCAGTCCATACTTAACTGCTCTGCGGCTTCTGTCGTAGCCCCAGGGTCAACTCCTTTGATGTACATGAGTTGCGTGCCACCGAGCCGACGCCACGTGTGGTAAGTGTCGCTGTCGAGTATTAGGTGGTCAGGAGACGGTCCTCTGGTCATCAACTGAGCTTCTGGTGCGACAAGGGACAAAACACTCCGCTCCAGAAGTACTTGTGATGGCCCCAAGAACGCCCAACCTTTTAGTACAATTAGCCACTAACATATTCGCAACGAGAAAGCCATGGGAGTATTGAACCTTACTGTCCATGCTTGCGCTTATGCTTTCCGTCAGACCAGGGAACGCTGCTCGTAAGTTCTCTGAGTCCTCCTCCTGCAGTGCCAGCTCGCTTGGTAAGCCGAGTGTTGCAAAGTAAAACTCCATCGTCTTATTTGTTGATGTCAGCCTTTGAGCAGAAAGGGTCGCATTGACGAGAGAGAAGAGAAAGAGGCCTTTCTTACCGAGTGTATTCGTCTTGAAGAGGATCCCGCGTACAAGCTGAATATCCTGCTCCTCAACGAGATCTTGGACTCGAGGAATGCTGCGTTGGTGACCCGAATGGTCGAGGCAAGACTCTGCACTGATGACAAAGTAATGCGTGACTTCCAAACAGCCTCATTCCCTCCGTCACTTGTACCGCTAGCGTCGCTGAGGAAGCTAAGTAGTTTGAGACCCAGCTCTTGCTCGCCTCCGCGATTGAAGCACCCACAAAATATCTTATGACACGTCAGGCCTGGTTATCGGGAGGTAACAGCGGTAAAAGAAACTTGGCAAGGCTTACGATCCGCGCAATGCTCGTGAACGTGTCAATATGCTCCTCAGCGTCGTTTGAAGCAATTGCGATGGCCTGTTAACATAATAGAGTGTCAGAAAATCCAATGGACTACCGAGCCACAGATGAAAGACAAAGAAATTGCTGAGAACACTAGCCTTTTTCAGAATTACGGCGCCTACGTCGTACGCGAAGAATATTGTAACTCTTTGACCTGGCTTAAGAACATTGATCAGTCAGTCTCGGAGGGGCTACAATGTAAGGGTGTTGTTGGCTCACCTGGTCGTCGGACCGTCGGAAATTCGCGAGACCACGCAGAAGCTGCCGAGCCTGACTTTCAACATATTCCTCGGTGAACTTCACGTCGTCATTTAGCATGTCTGACACATCATATTCGAACCAGTACTGTCTGCTTCGGTATCTTGCCATGGAATCTGAGAAGAATGACCAAGGCAGTGGACTGTGTCTCATGGAAACACCAAGAACACGGACCACACTGTCAAGCAGACTAGGTCAGCACAAGGACTACTACAGGATGATGCTGAAATGCCCGAGCGGCATGTTGAGGTCTCTAATGCTTACTCAATATCGAAACTCGCATCTCCAGGATCCCCATCAACTAGGTCGGGTTCCAGGGTTGCCACCAATGTGAGGCCATTATAGGAAATGTAGACGTCCGGGTCTTGGCCGTCAGGCTTCGTCGAACTGCTTTCACTAGCATCGCCATCTTCAGATAGCGTTCGAGAGTCTGATTTGGCAACGACGTCTTCAGCGATCGGGTTGGCGGTTTCAATGCTGGTGCCGGTCTCCATGTTTTTTGGCCGCGGATTGCCTCTACCTGTGGGGTCTCCTTTACTGAGTTGAACCGGCTTTAGTCGATGGTTAGCCTGAACCAAGGCGTCGAAGTCGCGATCTCGCAAGCAGTCGAAGGTAGTTAGTTATTCAGCAGGTTGACGGCTGTCCCCAGCGAGAGGCAGGCACCACAGCTTCAGCAGCAACTGAACAGGTCAAAACGGGGCGCACAAAACATCCCCCCCTGGCTGCAACAGTGTGCGGTGAGAGAAGTAGAAGTCTAACACCCATTATCACCCAAGCACTGATAAAACATGACCACAGGTATTGGTGTTGCCCTGTTGCACTAGTGCTGATGACTGCCTGGGGGCTGATGTCTAGGCGGGTGGGGACGCTTACTTGCATTTCTAAAGTTGGGTGCCCTTCTGTCGCACTGTGCGACAGAGACGTTGATCAAGACCGGTCTGAGCTGACCTGGCAGGGAGAACACATCGCTGCCTACTCATGTATATAGTACATCTTCAGCAGCAATTACTCAAGGTTGTCTCGCCCCCCTTGCCCCCGTAATTTCAACCATCGAGGTCGACTCAACTCAACAGCGCAATGGATGACGAGCACGATTTATGGATTAGCGATGAAGATCACAAGGACTTCGACTCCGACCAAGGTGACGATTCGTACGACCCTGCAGTGTTTACCTTATCACTGCTAAGTCAAGGCGGTGAGGAGGGTGGTGAGCCATAACTGCGTGGACCCTGGCTGCAAAACTCAGACACTGATGCGGACATAGGATATCATGTTCGCAACAAAGAGGGCATGCTGCAGAGAAAGACTGTGTCGGCCATGAGCGGCGGTCTTCGCAAGAAGAAACCAGCATTCACGGTGGGATGCGAAGCCAGGGCCATGATTCACGGCCGTATGAGCCCCGACTCTGACAAGTTGGCCACACTCCTCGTCTATGACCTCAAATTTCTCTCAAGGCGTGGCACACGCATCAAGGATGCCGACGTGCTATTTGAGTTCCGCGCAAGGGCGAACAAGCCGGGCGCCACGTTCCCGACCGTTGCGGAGGTGCGTCCACAGGGGCAGAGCAAGATGGGTGAAACAATCCAGAACCAGGCTTCCAAGTTCGGACTCTCTTTCAACGCCGGTCCGTCCATACCTGGGGTCGACGTAGGCCTCACCGCTTCCAGCGAGCAGAACATCACCAAGGATCTCAAATTCCACACGACAGTATCAGGTGATAACCCCGCGGATCTCGAATGGGGGGACCACTTCCAGGCGAGGTTCACACTCGCGGAAAATGCCTCGCAGCAATCTGGGATCCCGACGCAGCTCACCGTGGTCATGCTGCTCGAGCGGGAGAGTGACGATGATTTCGAGATGCTTCCTCAGATCGAAGTCGCGCCTAACTTTGCATCACGTCTAGCTTCTCTTGGCTCGACGCGGTCCTCGGACGACCCAGTCTATTTCGATGTGCATGAGTCTCCGTTCGAGCGGCTTAGCGGCGGGACAAAAATCGATCCAGATAATCTCGGTGCGGTGGACCTGGACAGCCTCTGGATTTGCACCATGTACACAAGCTATATGGATGAGGTAAAGAATTCTGCATCGAGATCGTAGCGTACGGAGTTGTCAGTTAAATAGTAGTTATGATTTTCGAGCCGGACGTATCAGCGTCATATTGTCACCTCAAGCAATCGATTCAACTTTTGTAGTCCACTTGTTCCTGTCACTTTCTCAGGATGCTTTGAAAACGAAACAAAGTGGCAATCTAAATGTGAACAACCCAGGTGGTGGATCGGAGATCAGGTGAGTCGCCCGGAAACTCAGAAAATGGATGGGAAGCTAGAGGATCAGCACTTACCGCATGTGCTTGAGTGCACATTGGCATCAAGGTTTCACAGCAGCGAGGAGCGTAATAATTGGTCGTGTGCGGGGTTTATCAATCCATTCATCGTCTCAAACATGGCAGTCTTTACGGAAGTGTGACAGTGCAGATGTACTGTGTAATCATGTGCCTTCAGGACCTGGAAGCCAATAGTGCGCTTATTTATGACTGCATCCGCCTCCCGAGGCAGTGCGACTTACGCATGCCAGAACGATGCTTGTTCGGCCCTTGCTCGTTAAGCCATCCAGTTTCAATCTCGACGAGCCGTGTCAAGTGCCTGCTTGACTTTCTCTGACAATTTCGACTTCCATCGTTCGAATCTGTGGGCAAAGTCACGGACACATATCTTCACCCTGTTGGTCGGATATCATGCACGTGGCCGGCTACGATGGACTCACCACTTCTGATAATAGATGAGCCCGACATCCTAAACCCTTTGGAGACCTTGACAGACGACGAATCTGTTGACGATCAGCTGCTCGAAGAAAAGAACGACTATGAATGGTATCAGCGTTCTCTACACGACAGGTGGATATCCGTCATAGAGCGCCTGGTCAGCAAGGAGGTGAGTTGGGATGATAATCACGAGCCGAATGATGAGTGGGATCCTGCAGTCCGACTTCTAGATCCAAAGGAACGACAATCTCTGGCGGAAATTGACGAGCGCGACGCGGCATTCCCCACTGTACTTCACGGACTAGCCGCGAACTTTGGAAGTGATAACTTCAACAGTTTACCGCTTACAACCCAAGTCAAGGTTGTGGAATACCTGCTTCAAGAGCATCGCAAGCGAAAGGCCGGGGCGCAGGCAGCTCCCGACTCGCTCGAGGAACCTGTTCTGGAACCTGTTCTGACGAGAGCCTTCACCAAGCAAAACGAAGACTTCATCCCCTTCATTATCGAGAACTTCCCGAGTCATCTTCCGGATCTCGTAAGCGAGCAGGACACCAACGGGGCTAATTGCTTGCATTACGTCTTCAAGAAACATCTCCCCGATGCCGTCAACGACTGGATCAGACGCATGCAGCCACGCAAGGTGACCAAACCCCACAAACCAATCACGTTAGATCTTCCCAAGACTCTACACTACCTCATTGTCCTCATCAATGCCGCTAGGCCTCAGTGCATTGTTGCGGGAGATGCTGATGGGAACACCCCAATGCATTATGCAATGTCGTACAAGGTCTGCCGCGCGCCGATCAGAGACGACCCCTACAAAAATCTGGTCCTGCGACTCATTGAGATCGGCGACAAGTCAGAAGAGGGATCGAGGCAATTCAATAAAGCTGAACAGTCGCCTTACCTTTACTTCGACCATACCAGACGGGAATTCATCGCGAAGAACGCACGACTGCGGGCCCAAAAGCCCACAAAGTCCACAACAGCTTCCTCGGTTGCCAAACGCCCAGGAAGAGAAGACATGCTCAGACAGAGAGACATTGGGCATGAAGCACTGGCGAATAAACCCTTCAAAGATAGCCAGACAAACATGAAAGCGAGCGGAGATCCTCGGGCACGCCAACTCGCTTCGCAGCACGCCAGGAACTTTTTACGGGGAGATCCTCATATTTCAAAACCACGAGCCTCCATAGACGAGGCCTCCATGATGAGGCCTACCAGGAGGGACACTATAGGTCACTCTGAGCACATCCAAGAGAATATGAGTCCATTGAAACGCTCTTCTTCGACTGCTATGGAAGGCAGATCCGCCAACGCAGGCATATCAAACTTGGGACGCGCTGCTCTCTCAAGCAGGGAGCCAGTGACAGTCGGAACGCCGACCCGCGACAAGGAAAATGCACGAGATACTTCATCGAGGCCGTCGAAGAATCTAGCTGATGGCACCGAAGACGACATCGTGAAGAAGAAGCTGGACGAGCCCAAGGAAGACTATGACCTCTGCATTGAGAAGGCGAAAGCTGTGCATCAACAGCTGAAGCTGCACTACATACGTAACAAACCTGACCTGGAGGCCAAGGAGCTCCTATATGGCCGAATAGCCTCTGGTGGGTCCTTAAGGGCGAACAGCCGTTATATAGGCACTGTTGGCTGAGACTAACAATGTTTTTGTGCAGACAGAAATCTCTACTTTGATGCCGCAAACTTGAGAGGAAAGACACCCAAGGATCTCACAAATCTCATATCTATGCTTGCAAACCCCGGAAGTTTCGAAGACACGCTGTCATACGTCAGTCTTCCTGTTCTCACTTACACCTCAGACAACTCGGAAAACAGCTCGACGGCAACCTCTAGATCCTACCATGCCAACCAACGGCGTCAGCGCGGGACCAGCGAGCAGGACATGAATACCACGGGCCGCAACTCTGCGGTTGTCGTACTCGACAAGTTGGCTGAATCAGGCGTGCGGAGAATTATCCGACTCAGTGTAGAAGAGGACTCGGAATTACCACCGCATACTGACGCCGCCATCGAGAGGGCTGTGCGCGGTGTAGATTCCATGGTTCCTGACAACAAGAGAAATCAACCGCAGATTACAGTGGAGATTTGGTAAGCGCAGCGTATCCATTCATAGCCCTGTGGGAACGACTCAAAATATCAAGATTTCTGGACTAATGACGCCTATCTAGGGACTGGAAGAAGTTTGACCTCAGCACCGATGTGATCAGGCTCGCTTCACCAAAGGCCTCCGAGGTTAGTTTGTACTGGAGTGGCAACCAGGCAGTCATCAAAGGTTGGGCAAGCGAAAATGGTATTTCTCGCCTCTTCAGCGAGTCGGAGAAGACCCTGAAGACAGTGACCATCCACTGGTCCCCTGTAAGCTTGAATCAAATTCCTCCATTCAACTATGCACGGCACCATGGCAGCAACCTGCTACTCGCCGGTTATTACGGTTCTTGTATCTGATATTTGGTTTGAAGGGCTTTGAGACGGTACGGCGATGTGAGTCCTTGCTCGCAGATTTGAAGAAGCAGGTCGAGAAGCGGACCAAGGAAACCGTCGACAACAAGACGCACCCAGGGGTTACGATTGATAGCAAAAGACTCATGACTAGCAGAACTCCAAATGCCGGAGGAGACAGTGATTCGGGCTTGCACAGTCCGGGGAATCTGAGACCTCCTCCGGACCATGGCTGGATCGATTCAATGAAAAAGTTTAGAGAGGCCGTTATGACATTGCATGAGACATTGCCGAGTACCCAGGTACCGGATAGGGTCAAGGTGAGAATTCTCCATCTAGAAAACCGGAGTACAGAGTGTTTGACTGACTGGCCGCACCAGGTCGCACTTATCGACGACGGCGTCAACCTTGCCGACTTGAATACGTATCGAAACCGAGTCGAGGTTAGAGGAATGAGCTATTGGACCGCATATAAGGGCACGTCACTTCACAATCCCTCCTGGCACCAGTCCACCCATGGGCATGGAACCATAATGGCCAACTCCATTGTTCGCCTCAACCCCTGGATCTCACTCTACGCCATGCGCATCCAAGACGACGTAAATGTCGGGCCCCGGAACGACGTGACTGTGCGCATTCACGCGGGCAGTGCGGCAAAGGCTATAGAAGACGCCATAATCTTGAAAGTCGACATCATCTCCATCTCGTGGACAATCCGTAACCTGGCCTCCTCGGAGACAGGGGTATTCTCCGGCCAGGAAGGGGACGCCGTTGGGGATCTCAAGAGGGCCATCAACCACGCCAAGGATAGCGGCATCCTGATATTCTGCTCGGCCTCGGACGACATCAAGAAGAAGGGTGCCGACACGCTGCCTTACAGCCAGGCCAAGGAGTACATCTTCCGCATCGGCGCGGCGGATGCCTACGGGTGGAGCGACAAGGCGACGGAGGACCAGCGCACGATCGACTACTTCCTGCCCGGCAACCAGGTCGCCGACGAGGTTAACCCGAGACAGCTGCTAAACGAGGAGCTAAAGTACCGGGACGGCTCGTCCGTGGCCACGGCGCTCGCCGCCGGGCTGGCCTCGCTGCTCCTCTACATGGTAAACCTCATGAAGATATACCACAGCGGCAACCCGCAGAACCTGAAAAAGATGTCCCGCTACGGCGAGCTGCTCCGGAGGCGGGATGGTCTGAAGAGGGCCTTTGACAACATAATCACTGACGACAACTACAAGGACAAGAGGTTCCTTCCGGTATGGGATCTCTTTGGGTCGAGGGCAAAGGAAATATTGGACAAGACCAAAGACGTAGGCACAAAGTGGGACCTGCTCGATGAACTTTGTACAAAGCTTGCTACATGATGGAAGACGATTTATGGCCTCAAGAGAGCACGTATAGGGGTTAAGAACGAAACCATACTCAATCCACCACTTATACTTTGGAACCTGCGTTCATCAACCTGCCGGTCCTCGTCCGACGATATATCCCGTTCTCGTACGGTATCTACAGCTCTCGACATGTGCTGGTCTCTCTATATCTCTCACCATAAGCTTTACTACTGCAAAAGTAGCACCGACTGTGGCAGAGCCGGTTTCATAAAACAAGGGCAATGTAGACTTGGGCGGTAAATGACCGCTTGATTCCATCAGTCTACCCATGGGCTCATCGCCCTTTTCCACCACAAAGTAAGGGCCGATCTGTAGCAAGCCGAATGTCAGGCCATCCTGTCTAAAATCATGCTGCAGTTTTAAAAGGTTCTGAAAACTCTGGAGCATGCAACTTGGTTGATACTGTTTCGTTGAAGTCATTTTTTGGATTGCTCCGAGCGGTAGCTGCGGACCCGATCCCATTTAGGGCTGAATGCAGCTGCAACTGTCTCTCGGTTGATATTGCCACATTGCCAACAACGGGGAAATATTCAGCGCGAAATGACATGTCTCGAGATTATTACTCAACCCAGAACCATTTTTACCCACCAGCTGACCCACCCATGCTTCGTTTCACCTCCACATGTGGATGTATGCCAAGACGACGGGCATCCATCAGCAAGCGTTCCACCAATAACAACTACCCGAAATGCTGTTTCACGCGCGCCTAGACTTTCGATGGCGAACAAGTGTCTTATTAAAGGTAGCGAGCAGGAGCTACGAAAAGCTTGGCTTTGTTGTTTCTCGCCTTGCTGTGATCTGCCTCACGACAGCTCCTCCATGGTTACATAGGTATCCTTTGACCATCCCGTCATCGCCCTCCTCTACGGAGGCTGGAAAGAGGAAACAAGAATGGAAGTTAGTGCTGCTCCCGTACTATATGGCGGGCCCTACAAATCCGAGTGAAGTGAACGGTCACTTCCAATGCGATTTTAGCATGTTGGATCCATTTGGGGAAAGAGCTGTCAACGGCGGGTCAAACCGCCCCTTTTCATAACAAATACGGGCTGACTCCGTGTCCGATTGAGAACGGTTTTTACCGCGGAAAAGTGGCATATAAGGGGCACCATAATCAAGAATAGCTAAGAAATTTCTCTTGGATCCATTGCTCTTCTCACTGTAAATTTCAAGTGTCACACTCTTTTTCGCCTTCACTATAGCCTGGCTGCTAGTTGTCTGTCTATACTTCCATTCGTTTACTACACCAACTGATTGATTCCCACTCCACCATTCGACGCATTCCACAACCGCCAAGATGTTTTCCAAAGTCGTCCTCTCCGCTCTTGCCCTGGCCATTCATGGCGCCTCGGCTCAATACGAGGACTGGTCTTTCGGCAACATGTTCACGGTTGGCCCTGTCTCTGGCAGCAGCAACTGGATCAAGAAGGCCACTTGGTCCCTGACTCCTCCTCCCCCTCCCACCGATTCAACCGCCCCCAAGGGTGACGACATGTTCGCCTCCATCTGGATCGGCGTCTCTCCCACCGTTTCCTCTGGCACTCTCGTGCAGCCGCTCCTGAACTGGTCCGTCAACCAGAAGTCACAGGGCTGTGAGGCGGCCGACGACGAGTGGTGTGTGAACGCTAGCACCTTCACTGGTGGTATGCATTTTAACCAAGTGCCCCAAATTATCATTTTACAATGCTAATTCTGTAATCTAGAACAGCAGGTTGCTCAGCCTTACGTACCGGTGCCCAAGGATTCTTCGCTCGGCTTTGAGAGTAAGTTTATATACCTTACGTTCCACCAACCACCTGAGGCTGCTTTTTCTTTTTTTGGCATAGCTGGCTAAACCTTGGATCTAGTTGACACCACGGAGGACAAGAAGGCCTCCCAGAAGGTCTGGATCAACGGCGAGCTCGTGTCCTCCCAAACAGACACAATGGACGGTTACCCGGCCTACCTGTACTCCAGCAACGAGTGCTACAAGAACCAATGTGGCTCTATCAACGCCTACAGTAAGCCATTTCCCTCTTCATGTAACCCGGTGTGGTTGGTGGACAAGCCAGATGCAGGCTCTTCTTCAACTTGAGCGCTCGACTGATCTGTTCTTTTTGCCAGCCTGGGACAACGTCACTATTACCCTCAACGAGGCCGACGAGAGCTTCGGCAAAGCGGTCCAGCTTACCGGCGCCAGCGGCAGCTTCTCAACCTCGGACAACGGCAAGACCTGGACTGGAAGCGTCAAGATTGATGCCGACCACTTCCCCGCCAACTAGACTTTCCCACATAAGCCATGCGATACCAGCCACACTTTTCCAAAGATGCGTCTCGGGAATCAAAGTGGCTCTGTATAGGAAGAAGGAAAACGTATTTAATACGTCCAATGAACCCCAGATGAGAGTCCCATTTATACTTGTATATATAGCACGTATCTAGACTAGATACCTGTAAAGAGACATTGAAGCTCGGCTCTGAGAGCACAACGAGTGCAACTTCAACTTCTTCGTGAACTTCGATTCAGAAGGGACACTGCTCTTCTTTTAGTCACTCTTACTTACTCTGCAGCACAGTAACGGGTTCCAATTTTCGTTGACTGTAATGACTTTTATTAATGCAGCTGCATGACATGCTCCACAGACTGCCCTAGTAAAGTCCGCCTTTCGAGCTTTTCCACTTTCTTGTAGCGCACGTTGGCGCCGAGCGCTTGGGAGCTAGCTGTCTGACAAATGGTAGGACTCAATGCAAGGCTCGTCATTCGTCCACCTACCTGCCCAGCGTACAACGGTCTCGATGGTGCGAGCTTCAAACGTGCTGACGAGCCGCCGGCTATCGCTCCAAAGTCTCTGGAGTCGACAACCGGAACACATGCCACAAGAATTTATTGTCACAAGTCAAATACCAATTGAATATTGAAGCGCAAAGATATCTTCCAATCAGGTCGCCCTGCTACGGAGATCGCTTTTGCCCAGCACCTTTCGTCATGTTCGTGATCTGCACGAAGATGGCATCACCGTACTCCTATATGGCATAAACGTGGGGAGGTGCAGATGGCAAGGCAAATGGAGGTTGTTAATCAAATCGAGATGCGCCCTCTAAAACTGGCGTTGAATATGCAAGACGAATTCGTGCGTTATCTAGGATCCATCCCAGAATGCCGGAAATCGAGTTGAGGCAAACAGAACCCAAGATCACGCAATTTCACCTCCGACACCCGCCAAAAAGACCAGAAACATGTTTCGCCTTGAGGAAATGGTTGCTTTCATACTGAATTGGCACCCAAATCGTGAGGCAGTTGAGCAACCACAAGTGTGCATGCCAATGGATTGCGCGATCGCCCCCGCCGTAGACTGGAGCGCCGGGAGCAAGAAGTCCATGAGGCCTATATAAACAGTGGGACCCACCCTCATACTCGCGACTCGACATCTATCTCGTTATGAGAATTTAAATCATTTTCTTCATCCGATTGCTGTACAGAATCCACAACCACTGCGCCCATCTTGCTGGTAGGAGTTTGCAGTATGGCCCCATCCGCCACCGAGACAACCACCACGGTTGTTGAGAACGTCAAGAACGCACTGAAACCTTCAACTCAGGAGGAGAATGGAAGCAAAAATGGCCAGGCAGCGGAGACTGATGAACTGCCAAAGCTAGAAGTCAATCATCGTGAGCCCCTGAAACTCAGTGGTGCCCTGGACCAGTTTGAGGCATTCGATGTGACCCCTGTCATTGGGCGCGAGTTTGTTGACGTCGATCTCGCCGAATGGCTTCGAGCCCCAAACTCGGACGAGCTTATCAGAGACCTGGGAATTACAAGTACGTAGTGTCACCACCCAAATATGGTATTGATTTTATCTCCGCTTTGTCCGCGTTCGAGAGGAGGAGGGACACACCGAACATCTAAACTGACATGGTTGTCTTCCCTCCCAGTCTCACAGCGAGGCGTGGTTTTCTTCCGCAAGCAAGACAACATCACCGATGATCTCCAAAAGGAGCTCGTGCAGCGCCTCGGGGAGCTGACCGGGAAGCCAGCCACTTCCAAGCTACACATCCACCCAGTGAACAACGCAGCCAGGGAGCACGGGGGCAAGGACGATGAGATCAGCGTTATCTCTTCTGAGCAGGCCAAGAAGATCTACTCCGATCGCTACAAGTCGATACACCATGACAACCGGCAATCTGCGAAGAGCCTCTGGCACTCGGACATTACGTTCGAGAAGATTCCGAGCGATTATGCCTTGCTAAGATTGACTCAACTACCAAAGACTGGCGGAGGTATGATAAGACCTTGCCTACCTGATATCCTCGATCAGCTGACAGGAATTTCTAGATACACTCTGGGCCTCGGGGTACGAGCTCTACGACCGCATCTCGCCAACACTGAGGAGCCTCCTTGATACGCTCACTGCACATTACGCGCAGCCAGACTTCAACGCAGCAGCTGAGAAGAACAACTTCAAGCTTTTTGCCTCGGCACGTGGTGCCCCCGAGAACGTCGGCGACATCCTCGAGGCTATCCACCCTGTGGTGCGCACCAACCCCGTGACCGGCTGGAAGTCCGTGTTCGCTGTGGGCCACCACGTCAAGCACATCCAAGGTCTGTCCGATGACGAGTCCAAGTACTTCTTGGATTGGTTCGTCCGCCTGATCGTCGAGAACCATGACCTGCAGGTGCGCCACCGATGGAACAATGTCAACGACCTCGCCATCTGGGACAATCGCAGCGCCTATCACTCTGCCACGCCGGACTACGTCGGTGAGGAAGGTCTGGGTGAGAGGAAGGGTTCTCGGGCTGTCAGTCTGGGGGAGAAGCCTTACTTTGACCCACAAAGTAAGAGCAGGCGGGAGGCCAAAAGGACCGCTTGATCCTTCTGCTCCAAGATTGGTACCTAGCTAGAGCTTCAGAAAGATATCTACAGCGACGTCCTAGGGTGTGCTGTTGCGAAGGCTTCAATTGTGTATGGGCTTCAGCAAATAGGGAAATAACATGTTGTGCAATATTTGAGTGCTCGTTCTTTTTGTAAAGCGAGAGATGCAGCTGCATACTTAAGTAGGATGAAGCAATTCATCTCTCGAGCTCCTTGACCGTCACGTGGACTGCCCCAAGTCAACCCTTGAACTCAATTTTAGGGGAAGCAGTGCACTTAACATAACATTGTTTTTGGAATCACACTTACTTCGACGCCTCAGCTGACTCAAGAGACCAAAATCATGAATATGTCCACTTTCTTGTCGTCCAAGCCCGCCGTTACTATCTGATCCTCGGTCAAACTGACTAGAGTCGCGGGTTGCTTGGCCTTGATCCCTACTGGAAATGACTACTCATCCTTATCTCCGCCTTCGTGACTTAGGTAGCCTCTGTCCTCTTCCAGACGATCAGGCTTTACCCGGCGGTGGTCTGTCCACTTGATCAGATCTGCTGCTTCCCTTGCAGTGATGCGACTCTCAGGCTCGTGTCGAAGCAGCTCTTGCATAGGGCGAAGAATAGATTTCAAGCATTCGAAATCGTAGTTCGTATGCTCGTCCGGGTCGTACTTCCAGCTCGTTTCTTCATCTTCGTCCGTATATATTGACTCAAGAGCCTGACAACGTGGTTCAAACGTATCTTCAAACTTCTCCCAAGGTGTTTTGGCTTCTGTTTTGACTGTTAGTATTTCCATAGGAAAATATAGCCTGATGATTGGCCCCGGTTACCGATGCGAGTGAAAGCCAAGGGAAAGACCTACCATCATCTTCAGCATACGCATTCTGCTCTCGAATTTGCTGAAACTTGGACCGCCAGTCGTCAGGGAGCGGCCCTACCTTCTTGATCACTTGCTCGAGAAAGTAATGTTTATCGTTATGACGAGCCCCGAAGATAGGCTCCTGGTAAACCAGATTGTAGATCTAGGTATATATTAGCGTGAGTACACAAGCTGCCAAGAAGAGCCAAGTAGTAAAATAAGGTCATTATCCATACCACACACCCAGCTCTCCACAAGTCGATTTTGCAGCTCAAATGACCAATGAAAAAGGTTTCGGGTGCTCGAAGATCGATAGGCTGAGGCATGACTTCTTCTGGTACGGTCTGGTCCACCGGGAAAGCGGCACCCCAGTCAATGAACCGAATGTCTTCTTCAGGTGCATCGTTCCACATTCCCCATCGAGACGTCGCTACTAGCTCTTTGGGGACATGCGGTGAAGGGGGAGGGCCTTTAGCTTTGGCCACATAGAGGTCGGTCAGTACAGTGAGAAGGTCGTCATCTTCATCAGCTAGAATTGAGTTGCAGGTGAATGCGACATTCGCAGCCGAAATATCTATATTAGGGATAAATCAATCAGCGGAAAATCGGGAAACAGCCTAGCTGGTGACAAAACTCGAACAACTACTCACCTCCGTGTGCTAGCCCGGCCTGATGGGTGAACTCCACACCATCGAGGATCTGTTTTGAGGCTCGCAGAATAGTGTCTGGCCGGAGAACCTGCTCGAGGTCTCTGTAGACACTTATGACGTTGCTTAGTGAGGGACCGAGAACTTCCGTGACGAGGCAGTTGTGCGCTCCATTAGGACCATGATGGACGAAACAATCGAGCAGCCTAACGAAAGACCTGGGTTTGTCTTGCGGGCCTTGCAAGTAATGGTTATCCAGTGCTCTCAAGTTCACCACTTCCAGGTCAGCATCTAGTCCTAAATCCGAAGATGAAGCCCTCTTGATCTTGATAGAAACGAAATTTCTGCTTGATGTGCTTGACAGGTTTCCGTGAGTATCCGACGCCAACCAGACGGTGGAATACCCGCCGTAGCCCAATTTGCGAAGGATTGTGTAGCGAGCGTCGCGGAAGGCATCTCCTATTGCCACCGGGTGAAAACCACCGGGAGCGTAATGTTCCAATGGTTCGTGTGGGTGTATCTGACCGGTATCGTCATCGTACATTGTCCAATGGGCTTGTTCTGCCGGCACTGGGGTGAAGCTTGGAATACGAGAGCTAGGTGAGGACATCATGTACTGGTTCTTGCTCCAGAGACGTTATTTCTTCTTGCTTCAAGTTTGTCTCGTGGGGGGTTCTGATGGTAACTTGGCGGGCGGGATGGCGGGCTACACGTACTTAGGTAGCTTGCGAGTACCGGTTGCAGCACAGCATAAGGCAAAACGGGCAGCAGCTACTCTGAATCCTTACTTACGGATAGGGCAATTGTGAATGGGTGTAGTGATTGCCCCAGTAACTACTAGCAGTCACTAGGGGTTAGGGACCCACACCCTTTAGGCATAAAACCCCTTACCTATAATTTCTATAAAACCTCTCCCTTAAATAAAAGGTAGCACTATCTTACTTTAAATTAATATATTAAGGATAGCTACTTTATCTTTATATCCCTCTTATAATATAATTTAAAATACCTATATTTACCCTATCTTAATTCTTTTATTTAGGAAAATATAAATTATCCCTTATTAATTATAATAATTAAAAAGTATAAAGCTATTTAATATAATAAATATAAATAAATAAATAATAAATATAAATTAATATTATAATAATTAAAGATAATATTATTTAATAAGAGTATATAAAAAATACTTAGAATAAGGTTTAATTTAAATATTATAATACCCTTTTAACTTATAAGATAATAAATAAATTACTTATTAATACTTTATTATTAAAAGCTTTTATAATATTTAACTATGCTAGAGACAGCTTCGACTTTGATGGCTTGACGGCGCCAGCGCGAATGTACTAGGCACCGCCAGACACTAAGACTTTTGGTGCGAAATAGCGGCGACTGGCACACACCGGTTTGCAGAAGTAGATTGAATAGTCATTGCCAAAGCCTTGTATAGCGAAAACTACACTGTCCAACTACATTGTCTCTTGTCCCACTGGGGATATCATTGTTGTTCCAACTTAGTAGAGGAACTCAAAGAATACAAATAGTTTATAATATTTAACTATTATATTATATTAAGCTTTAATAAAATAGTAATTAATATTATTATTATATTTAATAATAAGGAGGATTATTAAGTTATTAAATAAATTTCCTATAAGTAGCTAATAAAATAATTACTTATAAACTTTTATAATTAGTAATACTTTTATTATATAACTAATATTATAAATAACTTTTAAGAAAAATTTAAGTTTTTAATTATATATTAGGGTAAGGTGAAAATTAAACTATTATACTTATATAAAGCTTTAATTAATAAGGGAAAATAAATTTAGCTAAACTTTAATAATTTATTTAATTAAG